>SKCR01035711.1:0-67251 GCA_019454045.1 Zanthoxylum bungeanum | reverse complement strand
CATGTACACCAACCATGTTTGGACATTGGTTGATGGACCAGAAGGCGTAAAGCCTATTGGTTGCAAATGGGTCTTCAAGAAGAAGATCGACATGGATGGCAACATACAAACGTACAAAGCTAGGATTGTAGCGAAGGGGTATCATCAACAACATGGTGTCGATTACGACGAAACTTTTTCACCTGTTGCCATGATTAAATCAATTCGGATAATGTTTGGTATTGCTGCATATTTCGATTACGAGATATGGTAAATGGACGTCAAAACTGCATTCCTTAACAGAAACCTTTTGGAGGATGTTTATATGCAACAGCCTGACGGTTTTGTCGTACCAAGACTTGCAAACAAGGTTTGTAAGTTAAATCGATCCATTTATGGATTGAAGCAAGCATCGTGTTCTTGGAACCAATGTTTTGATGAGATCATAAAAGAATATGATTTCGTTCAAAATGAGGATGATCCTTGTGTATATAAGAAGGTTAGTGGGAGTGCACTGACATTCATTGTCTTTTATGTTGATGATGTATTGCTTATTGGCAATGACATTCCCATGCTACAATCGGTGAAAGCTTGGCTTTCATTAAAATTCTCCATGAAAGATCTGGGAGAAGCATCCTTTATTCTGGGAAAAAAGATCTACCGGGATAGATCTAGAAAGCTGCTTGGACTCTCCCAGAGCACATATATTGACAAAGTGTTGAAGAGATTCAACATGGAACAGTCTAAGAGGGGACTGTTGCCAGTGTCACATGGCGTCACTCTATCTAAAGACATGTGTCCTAAAACTCAAGATGAAAGAGACAACATGAGTCAGATCCCGTTCGCTTCGGCAGTCGGATCGATCATGTATGCAATGATATGTACACGACCTGATGTCTCATATGCTTTGAGAATGTGTTGTCGCTATCATGCCGATCCAGGTGATGGTCACTGGATGGCGACTAAGAATATCCTTAAGTATCTTAGACGAACTAAGGATGCTTTCTTAATCTATGGAGATGGAGAACTTGAGGTAACATGGTATACCGATGCAAGTTTCCAAACCGATAAAGACGACTGAGCAACATGTACATAGTCCAGGTGTTAGATGCTTGAGTGACTGGCTATAGGCCAAGTGGGAGATTGTTGGACAATTATGACCCATAGCGTCACTATTTGTAAAATATATTGTGGTTTTTGTACAAATTAACTGTGTGACAATGGAAATTGCTATTTTATCATTTTGTAATTTGATTACTTGAATATATAAATGATAAAAGTCTTTATGATTAGTTCTGATTAATAAGATATGAGACAATATCAATCCACAAAGATTTAATCATTAAATATCCCTAGTCGTAGTATTATCGAGACTGGACATCGATAATGCAGAATAGACTAGTATTGCACTTGTGCGCGTTGTGGGAGCATAACATCATAGTTCTCATATATTAAGTATTGGATACTTATGCAAGTGTGAAAAGAGGTTGTGTTTACCGATGGTACGGGAACAGCTTCGCTCTGGATAGACCCCGCGGAATCCCATTGGTAGTATGACTATATGTCTATGGGAATCCGTATCAGGGTAGGTGTATTTGGTCTTAACCTGAGACTTGCATCGCTAGTACTTGCGACAATCAATACGCTTTGGTTTTGGTCGTCCGGGACTTTAACAGGTTTTGTTTACGCCTCTTCTGGGTTTATTGAGAATCGTAATGTATTGGGTGTGATGTCAAGACGGAAGTATCACTTCAGTCATATGGAGATGATAATCATGCAGGGATACATAACTTGTTCTCTATTATGTTGCAACTATCGGGATAATATGACAAGGTCATGATTATCCGATTATAGAGACTAGTTGCTTTTGATCTGATACATGCTTCGTACGGGGCAAACACTATTCCAGCCTCAGGCCTTGCATGTGACATCTGATACTGGATCGCAATACGTAATACTACGTATACTACACCTAAAATAGATTATATATTCCTTAAAGAATATTTCTGGAGAATTGGGTAGGCACGACGCTTTGCTAGAAGCCAACCATGTCTCGTAAATCGGTACGAACAAGGTACAAGGTACGCACGTGTGAGTAAAATCCGACGACCGGATTTACTGCAAACATATCCATGGATCTCATGGGTCGCTTCCCGAAGATTCACCGATGACGTTTGACTCAAACATAATTAGTCTGGGATTAATTAGAAGAGAGATAAAATTAATCTATGATTAATTACGGCGAGAATTTATCTGGGATAAAATTCAAATAGACGAGAGAGAACGATTAATTCAGAATTAATCGATTAAATAAAATATTCGATATATTAAATGAAATTAGATTTCATAACGGAATTAAAATTAGATTTTAATTCGGGCAAACGAATTAATTTAGAATTAATTCGAGAGCGACTTTAATAATAATTTTGCGAGGCTTTATTATTTAATTAGATTTCATTTAATTAAGTCGCAACGAAAAATTCTTTAATTCGGAATTAACGAACTCGAGCCCGGAATGTGTTTGCGGGCCCACTCGGATTTTGAATTAAAGTGGGGCCCACAAGTCACATCACTAGTCAATCATTTACCTTTATGGTGATGAAAGTTAATGTAGATTTGATGGTAAATTGTTTCTTACACAATCTTTAAATGTGAAAGACATTTTACTAACTAAGGTTTGGTATTTGTCTTTGATTTTTGAAAAATCATATTTTCACTTTTCAAATTTTCACTCTCTTTTCTTCTCCAAAGCCGAGCCTCTCTCCCTCCCTTTTGCTTTCATTTTGCCGAGAGTCACAAACGAGAATAAGAAGATTTTGTTGCATTTTCTTCCAAAGCTAGCACTTAAAGTATCATACAAAGGTGATAAGGAAACATTCCCTAGAGTTTGGAATCTCAAACTTGGAGGCTTGGAGCTCAACATACAAATCAAGATGAGTTTGGAGCAACTTCTCAAAGTGGAATTTTTGAACTCTCCATCAACATCCAACCGTTCAATGTGAGTATATTTCCGCTATATTCTTTTGAGTATTCACACTTCTTATATGCTTATTAGATCTTGGGATTGATCTTAGAGACCCAACAAAAAAACCCTAGATCACCGAACAAAAAGCTACTAAAACCAAACCAGTGAGTTGTGAAATAAGGACAAACAAAACAGCCCTATCAAACCAACAAACACAAGCTCCACCGACCGAAACAAAAGAACACAAACAAAAAGATACACGTGAACAACAATCAAAGCACAAACCAACAAAACATAATAAGCCAAAACAGCGACCTCCATTGAAACAACAACTGACAGCCCCTTCACCAAACACGAAACCACGAATAGTAATAACAGCCCCATAACTGAACAACAAACAGCCCATTCACCGTGACAAAAACAACAAACAACCATCGACCAAACCAGTCCAAAAAATAGTGACTGAAAACAACAAACAACCACCAAAAAATAGTGACCGAAAACAACAGAAAAATACAACTAAAAATAGCAGCCCTATCATCAAAACAGTGAGCCAAAACAGTGAAGCAAAACACCCAAAACCAGTCCAAAAAATCAAACAAAACAGCAAAAAAAAAAGTAGACCAAAAATAGTGAAACAGTGAGCAGAAACAGTGGAACAGTGAGCGAAACAGCGAACCAGCAAAGCAAAAAAACAGCAAGCTTCAATCCTTACGGCGACAGTTTAACACACTTCCAAGAAAGTAACTTGAAAGGTAAGACCTGAAGGCACCCTATTTATTTTTATAGTTCCGGACACGACATGCCTGGTTGGAAGTGAAATACGTCCAACCGGGTATGCGAAGTCCTACACAACGACGGCAAAATTTATTGTCACACTTTCCTTTTTTAGAATTTTGTCGTTTATCTTTTTATATTTATTTTTATGGTTATTTTATTTTATTTTTTATTTATTTCTCTATTTATTTACTGTTATTTATTATTCCGCATTTAGTTTCGTTCTTCATCTTTATTTCATTATTTCGCGTTTATTTTACTGTTTATCTTTATTTTATTTTATAGTATTTATTATATCATTTAGCTTTTGTCTATTTACTTTTATTTTATTATTTCGCCCTTTTTTTATGCCAATTTAAATTGCATTGACGATTATGTGGGGTATTATCCCTTGTGGTATATCGGATGGAAACCCAGATATAAATTTCATAGTTGAATCCGAATACTTGGGATACAACTCCACGTACCGCTCGGGAAATACTCATATATGTGTGTTTATGTCATTATTGGTGCTGTTCTTATAAATTACTTTAGAACGCGTTTTCGAACGCAACTCGAACGTAAGCATTCTGCCTCACTCTATTCGAACGCGTTTTCGAATACAATCCTTCTACCTCACTCCGTTCGAACACGTTCTCGAATGCCACACGAACTGAACTCTCAGGAAAACTTCGTTCGAACACGTTTATGAACGCTACACGAACCCACAGAGACTGAATAACCTCTTTCTTTATATTTCATGAATTTTTACTTCTTTAGTTATTTATTTTACCTTATGCGTTTAATAGTAATTATTTGCATTTATTTATTGACACTTTATCCTGCTTTTGATTATTATGATTCTTATTATCGCACCTTGCGTTTCTTAATTGAATTTTCTTTTATTTATATTCATGTTCATGGGTGTGCAAATTTGTGTGTTTATTTTAATTATTCTGCATGTACTGCATAAGACTTGGTTATACCATTGTGTGAATCCGTCCATTATACTGGCATAAGTAAGGGACTATTCCAAACCGAACTGTTTGAGGTCTTCCCTTATGAGGGGTGACTGCTGCCTTAAATCATTTCCCAATTCACACTGGGTGGCGACTCCTTTATTTCTCCGGTTTAGTCCCCCGCGGGCTACTCTGTACTCTCTACGGGCTGCGAGCCCAACAGTGTCGTGGTTGTCGAATATCATAGGCATAGCGATAAACCCCGCTTCGCTCCTACAACTTCCTCTGCATGCGTGAAAGGCCTACAACATATGAATTGAAAATGAAAAAAATAAGTCAAACAAAAAACTTAATGAGTGAAAAGTGTAAATGAAACATATAATAAAATAATGTTTCGCATGAAATTACTTTAAACTTGAATCTTCAAGTATAAGTAAATCGAGAAACTTGAACTATGAGTCATATACATAAAATAAACTACAACGTGAGCTGTATAAATATTCATGTATGAAAACTATAACATAACACGAAAATCGACACTTAAATTGAAACGTTAATCATGAGCTGCAAATATGAACATGAATTGAAAACTGCAAGTATGACTTGAAAGTGTAATAGTGACATGAACTGTAATCCTGAAAATATAAACATTAAAACAATGACGTGAACTGAAAATATAAACATGATTTGAAAACTATATACATGTCTTGAAAACTAAAATATAACTTGAGGACTATAACATGTAAATATGAACTGAAAAATGCGACTGTACAAATAAACTACACTGTGAACCTGATAACATGACTTAAATATTCTACACAAACCGTAAACATGAGAAACATGACGTGACATGAACATGAAAATATGGCCTGAAAATGTAACTTGTCTTGCAAGCATGAAAATATGACCTGGAAATATTGCATGAACTGTAACATGAAAGCATAATCTGAGAACATAACAAGACTATTTAACTTAAGCTACTCTACTAACGCTGCTATGTAAGTGTCATAGAAATGCCCAAGGTCTCTAAACATGATATGTGTGTGAATAAATCAAATGGAGTTGCGGAAATACTCACTTTGATCGGATGAGAAAAATTCAAATCTTTCTTTGTTGTAGAAGCTCCAAGCTTTGTTGTAGAGTTCCAAACTCTTGGGTGAGTTTCCATATCAACTTTCTTTGACTTCTTTAAGTGCTAGCTTGAACAAAATTGAAACAAAATTTTCCTCCAAGGAAGAAGAAGTTTCGGCCATGTATAGAGAAAAAGAGAGAGAGAGATGAGTGAATAGTAATACTTTCTAAAAGTGTTTTTTTTTTGGTTTTGTGTTGTTGAGTGTTTAAATAATTCAAACATTATTGCCAACTACCACCATCACAATTTTGACAAGTGATGTGAGTTGTGGGTCCCACCCAATTTTGAATTCCAAATTCAAGTTGGCTTACACAACACTCTTTCGGCTCGGTTCGTTTAATCCGACTAAATGAACTTTTCATCGCTACGTAATTAAATCCAATTTAATTAAATAATAATAACTGCAAAATTATTACCAAATTCGCTTACGAATTAATTCCAAATTAATTCGTTCGCTTGAATTAAAATCTAATTTTAATTCCGTATTGAAATCCAATTTCAATTGATATATCTGATATATTATTTTATCCCAATTAAATAAATTAAATAGTTTAATCCAATTTCACTATTAAAATTACTTTGCCGATTAATTCCAAATTAATCGCGTTCTCTCTTCTATACGAATTTAATCCCAGATAAATTCTTGCTGTAATTAATCCCAGATTAATTTTCTCTCTCATAATTAATCCTAGATTAATTATGTTCGAGTCAAATGTCATCGGTTAATCTTTGGGAAGCGACCCAAGAGATCCCTGGATATGTTGGCAGTAAATACGGTTGTCGGACTATCTGACACATGCGTACCCCGTACCACGTTCTCACCGAATTACAAGACATAATTAGCTTCTAGCAAAGCACCGTACCTACCCAATTCTCCAGAAATATTCAACAAGGAATTATAATTTATATCAGGCATAATATAATATGTATTGCGTAATACGATCCAGTATCTGATGTCACATGTTAGGCCTAGGACTGGAATTGTGTCTGCAACGTACAAAGCATATATCGGATCACTAGCAACTAGTCTATGTAATATGATAATCATGACCTAGTCATACTATCCCGATAGCTACATCATTTAAGAGTACTAGTTTTGTATCCTGCGTGATCATCATCTCCATATGACTGAAGTGATACTTCCATCTTGACATCACACCCAATACACTACGATTCTCAGTATACCGAGAAGAGGCGTACACAGAACCTGTTAAAGCTTCGGACGACCAAAACCAAAGTGTAATGATTGTCGCAAGTATTAGCGATGCAAGTCTCAGGTTAAGACCACATACACCTACCCTTATTCGGATTCCCATAGACATATAGTCATACTACCAATGGGATTCCGATGGGTCTATCCAGAGCGAAGCTGTTCCCAGTCCAACGGCTAACAGAACCTCCTATCACACTTGCATAAGTATCCAATACTTAAATATATGAGAACTATGTCGTTAAGCTTCCATAACGCGCACAAGTGTAATACTAGTCTATTCCTCATTATCGATGTCCAATCTCGATAATACAACAACTAGGGATATTTAATGATTAAACCTTTCATGGATTAATATTGTCTCATATTTTATTATTCTGGAACTAATCATAAGGACTTTTATCATTTATATATATCTAAGTAATCCAATTAAAAAATGATAAAAAACAATTTCCTTTGTCACATAGTTTATTTGTACAAAAACACCATGTCTTTTACAAATAGTGATGCTATGGGTCATAATTGTCCAACAATCTCCCACTTGGCCTATTTCCAATCACTCAAGTGTCCAACACATGAACTATGTACGGGTCGCTCAAACTTTTGCTGAGATATAGCTTTCATCAGCGGATCTGCAAGGTTATCATCTGAAATGATTTTTCGATCTTCATATCGCCATAATGTGTGATCTCTAGAATCAGATGAAACTATCGAAGTACATAATTGGATCATTGATGAGACCATGGTTCATTAGCCTGTGTTGTAGCCCAACTCAGCTGCAAACAGTACTACTCCTAATCGAATTAGGAATTTATAGATCAAAAATGCTTCTTTTGCTGCTCAGCCGCAGCCAGTAATATATTCCACTTTTGTTGTTTAATCGTCAATAGTATCTTTCTTGGAAGATTTCCAGCTCACTTATCCATTGTTTAAACAAAATATGTACCCTTATTGTGACTTATAGTCGTCTTTATCGGTTTGGAAACTTGCATCAGTGAACCCAGTCACCTCAAGTTCTCATTCTCCATAGACTAAGAAAGCATCCTTAGTTCGTCTAAGATACTTAAGGATGTTCTTAATATCAATCCAGTGACCATCACACGGATCAGCCTGATAGTGACTGCAGATGCTCAAAGCATATGAGACACCAGGTCGAGGACATATCATGGCATGCATGATCAATCCGACTGCTTAAGCGAACGAGATCTGATTCATTGAATCTCTCTCATCTTGAGTTTTAGGACACATGTCCTTAGATAGAGAGACGCCATGTGACACTGGAAGCTGCCCTTTCTGGGCTGATTCATGTTGAATCTCTTCAACACTTTGTCAATGTACGAGTTCTCGGAGAGTGCCAACAACTTTTAGATCTATCCCAGTAGATCCTTATTCCTAAAATAAAGGTTGCCTCTCCCAAGTTTCTCATGGAGAATTTTAATGAAAGCCAAGCTTTCACCGATTTTAATATGGGAATGTCATTGCTAAGAAGCAATACATCATCAACGTATAGGACAATCATTGTCAGTGCGCTCCCACTAACCTTCTTATATACACAAGAATCATCTTCGTTTTGAATGAAACCATATTGTAATATGATCTCATCAAAACGTTGGTTCCAAGAACGCAATGTTTGCTTCAATCCATAAATGGATCGATTTAACTTGCAAACCTTGTTTGCATGTTTTGGCACGACAAAACCATCAGGTTGTTGTATATAAACATCCTCCAAAAGGTTTCCGTTAAGGAAATTGGTTTTGACGTCCATCTGCCATACTTCATAATCAAAATATGTAGCATTAGCAAGCATTATCCAAATGGATTTAATCATGGCAACGGGTAACAGGTTTCATCGTAATCGACACCATGTTGATGACGATACCCTTTTCGCTACAAGCCTAGTTTTGTACGTTTGTATGTTGCCATCCATGTATATCTTCATCATGAAGACCCATTTGCTACCAATAGGTATAATCCCTTCTGGTACATCAACCATTGTCCAAACTTTGTTGGTATACATGGAATCCATTTCGGACTTCATGGCCTCTTGCTATAAAGCGGAGTCCATACCTTGTATCACTTCCTCATACGTAGCTGGCTCATTATCCTCAATAAGATTAATATCTACATAAGGTGAGATCAGAAACTCATACCTCTTAGGTTATTTTCTGATTTTCTCCGACCTACGTGGTTATTGTGTATTAGAGGATTATGGAACAGTCTCATCCCTGATGAATTGTTCGTATTCCGTGAGCGGATCGGTGCCATGAGTAGTATCACTCTGATTTTCATCGAGTTCTACTTTCCTCCCACTTAGCACTGCATTTAGGAATTCCTCTAAGGAAAACAGCATGGAGAGGAACAAATATTTTGTTCTCTTATGGGTTGTGGAAATAATATCCTTTGGTTTCCCTAGGATAACCAACTAGGAATAGGCACTTATCCGATTTGGGTTGTAGTTTGGTACCATCCAAACGTTTAACATATGTCCAGCATGCCCAAATCTTCCGGAATGAAAACCTGATTTCTTTTATGTCCATATTTCATATGGAGTCTGTCCAACAGACTTTATCGGAACCTTATTAAAAATAAGTATTGCACTGTTTAATGCGTATCCCATGAAGGAAATTGGTAGAACAATGCAACTCTTCATTGACCTTACCATGTCCAACAAAGTTCGATTTCTCCGTTCGGACACACCGTTCAATTGAGGTGTTCCGGGAGGAGTCCACTGTGAAAGAATACCATACTCTTTCAAGTAATCAAGAAACTTATTGCTTAAGTATTCTTCACCACGGTCCGACCGTAATGTTTTAATACTTTTTCTTGTCTATTTTTCTACTTCGTGTCGAAACTCTTTGAATTTATCAAAAGTTTTCGACTTGTGTTTCATAAGATACACTTAACCATAACGCGATGCATCATCCGTAAAGTTACGACACGAAGGTCCAATTAATAAATTCTAAATTTATTACAACAATTTCCAAAATTGCCCCACCCATCTAATATCCATCTGATATACATTATTCATGCATCGCAACCATGTATTCACACAAGCATGTTATCAATCAATCTAATCCAATTAATTAATCTGATAATTAATGACCATCCAATGTTCAAACAACGATTTGATTTTGTGCGAGTCAAACTCGCTTTACGAATAAGTACTCAAAGTACGAATTCTTGAGTTAAATTAAACTACAACATTAAATCCAATTTAATTTGTATTTAATACTAATCCACTATTTAATTCCAAATTAAATATTACACTTTATTAACGAACCTTTACGACTTAAATTCCAAATTTAATCGTTACGGGTCTTAAAGCCCGATTAACGTCCAACGTTAATTTAATTAAAGTCGAATGGGCTTTCAATTAATTTCTTAAGGCATGGACTTTTGGTCAACTTGGGTCAAACCCAATAACCAAAGCCCAATCAAGGAATAACCCCATAAGCCTAGAAATCAATTTAGGCCCATTAGGCCCAATTAAATTATTAAGGTCCATTAGTCGCATTTGGACTTTATGGAAACGGTTTTGGGCCAAATTGGATCCAACCAATTTAGCCTAAACCTAACTTGGTACAATCAAGCCCAATAAAGTCCAATAACAACTTCACAAGCCCAAATCCAATTTAAGCCCAACATAATTAAATTACAAAATTCCAATTTCACAATTTAATTACTCAAAGTGTATTTCATAATTAATTAACCAAATTAACATTTCTAAAACATCAATTAGCCTAATTAATTATGCTTATCTACATGTCCAACATATTTTAACAAAAAATCAAACCCATATACCATGCTTCAAGTCTCGGCTTTGTGGGGATTTTTATGTCCGATTCGAATTCAATCCAATTAAATCCAATTCAACATTAAATCAACATTCCCAATTGATTCCAACTCATCCTATGAATCAAAAATAAAAAATCCAAGACATTAGGGCATCATGAGTATTCGGCTAAGCCAACCCATTATGGGAAAATTCTTCCAAATCAATTTTCATGAAATTGATCCAATCAAATTT
Organism: Zanthoxylum bungeanum; assembly: GCA_019454045.1. NCBI lineage: Eukaryota > Viridiplantae > Streptophyta > Magnoliopsida > Sapindales > Rutaceae > Zanthoxylum > Zanthoxylum bungeanum. The sequence continues at coordinate 56,223 of SKCR01035711.1, read as the reverse complement.
CAATTAAACAAGATTTAAGCATACTCAATCATCCAATTTAACCAAATCATGCTCAAATACATTTTACCCAATTTTAACCCTAAGTCAAGTTTCATGCTTAATCAATGCTCTGATACCAATTGTTGGAGTTTCTACGGTCCCAAGGATCGATTATCAAGCATAAAACAACATGTGAATACATCGAGGAAGTTGCGAAATACTCAAATCGATTGGTTGAGGCGATGCGGTGAAGAACAAAAATCTTTTATGCTCTCCTTATAAGTCTCGACAGTGGGCTTGTTTGTTATGAAATTCCATGCTCACAAGTGTGGTTCCCTATCACCTTCGCAAGACCCAAATGATGTGCTAGCACTTAGGAATTTTTGCTACAAAAATTCCTTATCTTCTCCTTGCTTTTCTCGGTCAAACCAGGAAAGAAGAAGAAGAAAGTGGCATGTGGCCATGAGAGAGAGGGAGAAGAATTGACTCCAAAACCGTGAGCTAAAAAGGGAAGAGAGAGTGTGTTATGTGTTGTAAATATTGGTAATTGATTTTCCAAAAATCATATACACAATTTCTGGCTTTCAAAAGTCAAACCAATTAAAGCTTTGCCAACAACTACCATCAATCAATCAATCAATCAAATTGTCACATCACTCAAAGTGACATGTGATTTGACGCTTGATGTGACTAATGATTTGACGCTTGATGTGACTTGCTTGCCGCACTCGAATTCGAAATGTGAATGCACTCGTAAACATTCCCGGGCTCGGGTTTGCTAATTCCAAATTGTCAAATTTTCCGTTGCGACACAATTAAATGATTATGCCTAGCGAAATCACTATTCACATCGCTAACGAATTAAAATCTAATTTCAATTCCGTGTCGAAATCCAATTTCGTATAATATATCGAATATATTATTTTATCGATTAATTCTAAATTAATCGTTCTCTCTTTAATTAATATTTTATCCCAGATAAAATATCTCTGTAATTAATCCCAGATTAATTTTCTCTCTCATCTAATTAATCTCAGATTAATAAAGTGTGAGTCATACGTCATCGGTGAATCTTCGGGAAGTGACCCATGAGATCCCCGGATATGTTGGCAGTAAATTTGGTCATCGGACTATCCGAACACGTAAGTACCTAGTACTACGTTTGTACCAATTTACAAGACAAGGTTGGCTTCTAGCAAAGCGCCATGCCTACCCAATTCTCCAGAAATATCCTTACAGGAATATGTGATCTATATCAGGCGTAGTATACGTAGTATTGCGTATTTCGATCCAGTATCGGATGATCGCATGCAAGGCCTGGGGCTGGTACATTGTCTGCCCCGTACGAAGCATATATCGGATCACTAGCAACTAGTGTCTTTATTATCAGATAATCATGACCAAGTCATATTATCCGATGGTTGCAACTCTTAGAGAACCAGTTCTATATCCCTGCGCGATCATTATCTCCATATGACTGGAGTGATACTTCCGTCTTGACATCACACCCAACACACTACGATTCTCAATATACCCAGCAGAGGCGTACACAAAACCTGTTAAAGCCCTGGACGACCAAACCAAAGTATATTGATTGTCGAAAGTATTAGCAGTGCAAGTCTCAGGTTAAGACCAAATACACCTACCCTGATTTCAGACTTCCATAGACACATAGTCATACTACCAATGGAATTCCGAGGGGGTCTATCCAGAGCAAAGCTGTTTCCAGTACCATCGGTAAACACAACCTCCTATTACACTTGCATGAGTATCATATACCCAAATATATGAGAACTATGATGTTATGCCCTCACAACGCGCACAAGTGTAATACTAGTCTTTTACGCATTATCGATGTCCAATCTCGATAATACTCTGACTAGGGATATTTAATGATTAATCCTTCGTGGACTGATACTGTCTCATATCATCTCAATCCAGGAACTAATCATATGGATCTTTCATCATTTATATATCTTGGTGATCTAATCACAAATGATAAAAGAGCAATTTCATTTGTCACATAGTTAATTTGTACAAAATCACCATGATCTTTACAAATAGTGACGCTATGGGTCATAACTGTCCAACACTAGTGACCCCGTTTGCCACAGTTTAGGCAGACAACTTGGGATATGTCCTTTTAAGAAGCTCTGGTTGTGCATAACAGATTGAGCACTAAAGTTATCATCACAATGAGTCTTCCTAAGCTCATGTTCTTACTCTTCGCTCAACTCCGGGCTAATGACCGAAAGGTTTTTCTATCATATAGAATAACTTCTCAGCTCCCAGAACTATCGTGAGGTTCTATTCCTAATCTGAAAATTAAAGCCATTAAAGACATTTTCACCCAGGATTATGTTTTAAACGCTAATCTTTCAGCCATCTTGATTACTATAGTCCAACTATCCAATCAACGATTTCGGGTATAATTAAATGTAATGATTACTATAGTCTAACTATATAATCAACTACAATTGATCGGTTACATTCAAATGTATTGATTACTATAATACAATATATAACCAACTACAAATGAAGTAGTTTGAATACAGTCCAACTGTTAAATTAAAACAACAATTGAATATTAGTCCAACTAATATATTTAATAATTAATGACGAAAAATGAAATGAGCGCGTATTGGCAAGTATTTAAACGAAATTGCAAATTAATACTTGTCTCCCACTATTTTTCGACGAGCCTCTAACCCTCTGTGGAGTACTCGGGAAACCTAGTTTCCTAGTGGGCTAGGATCTCGTTAAATAACACACAACCTTGACTTTGGCCAACAAGTTGTATGAAACTTAACTAGGTAAATCTCTAAGATCAATTGGATCTCATCCAATTCCTAGATCCAGTAGGTGGACCTCCAAGTCCGAAACATATATCCAATATATGCCAATATATCCAATAAATTGCCTAACCTTTTTCCTCTGAATCAACTAAGCCTTGGCTTTGGCTCAACAAGCTTAATGAAAGCAGTTAAGCGTGACCCATTGAAAGTGGGAAAGCTTCGTAATCGAGGTCGATGAACAAGAAGTGACCTTGACTTTGGCCAACAAATCACAACTTGCCCAAGACGTACGATATGGAACAAATCTTTCGTGATTCAAACACATCCGCGATGGGCAAAGGTCTTGACTTTGGCCAACAAACCAATGTTAATCTTGGATCTTGAGAGAGAATCACTCAATGGAAGGAAAAACACTTAATATAAAATGAGGATTTTTTTCGCGAGTTGGTAATAAATTTATTATCTTTAATTAGGTCTCATCATACACCCTTAAGCATGCATTCTAAAAGCATAATAAGGCGTGATAAAATTAATATTGATATACGGATGGATATTTAACAAACTTGTTCCTAGAACAAATCTCTCCATTTCCTCTCTCTCGCTAGCATTATTCTTACTTCTACCCAATTACATAATACTTCTAAAGAGGCCTCATTTACATTGAGGGGAATTGGTGAGAAGAGAAATACAATGATATAAGGAGATAATAGGTTGGACACGCAGGTCCAATTTAATAAATTCTAAATTTATTACAATAATTTCCAAAATTGCTCTCACCCTTCTAATATCCATCTGATATACATTATTCATACATACATCCAAGTATTCACACAAAGCATGTTATTCAATCAATCTAATCCAATTAATTAATCTTTAATTAATGACCATCCAATGTTCAAACAATGATTTGATTTGCACGAGTCCAGCTCGTTTAAGAATAAATACTCAAAGTACGTATTCTTGAATTATATCGAACTATAATTTTAAATCCAATTTATATTGTATCCAATACTAATTCATATTTAATTCCAAATTAAATAATTACACTTATTTATGTGCCTTAAAGACTTGGATTCCAAATCCAATCTTAACGGGTCTCAAAGGCCCAATTAGTATCCAATACAATTCAATTAAAGTGCAATGGGCTTTTAAATAATTATTTAGGCTTGGGCTTTTGGGCAAAATGAATCTAACCCATAATGCCTAGGCCCAATAGGAATCACCCTATGTCATAGAATCAATTTTGGCCCATTAGGCCCAATTAAATTATTAAAGGCCCAATTGTCATATTTTCGACTTTATGGAAATGGTTTAGGCCCAAATGTAATCCATGACTAAAATTTTGGCCCAACCAAGCCCATTAGCCCAAATTCAACAAATTAAATTAATATATCATTCCAAATTACATATTAATTCAATTGAAGTGTAATTAACAAAATTAATTAATTAATCTAGTATTTCCAAAACACTAATTAATCTAATTAATCATGCTTAACATTTTAATTTATGTCCAACAGAAATTAAAGCAAAATCAATCCATTCCAACATGCTTCACACTCAAGGCAATACATGAAATTAACATCCAATTTTGATTTCAATCTAATTAAATCAACAATTAACATTTAATTTCATGTGAATCAACATATCCAATTGTCTAATTCAAAAATTAACCCTGAGCTCTCCTAGGGTAGTAATCGGCCAAGCATGGATTTTGGGGAATTTTGATCTAACCAATTTATCACAAAATCAATGATGCATAAATCCAATTAAACATCATACAAGCTCAACCAAAACATTAATTTAAGAAAATACATGCTCCAAGCATAAAATCCAAAATTAAAGTTTACAAACCCTAGAAATCAAATCATGCTTAGATCTTGCTCTGATACCATTGTGAGTGTCCTAGACATGCCACGGGATCTCTAAGCGTGATTCGTGTGTGAATAAAAATCAAAAATAAGTTGCGGAGGACTTACATTGATTGGTTGAGTTCAAAACTTTTCATGGATGTTGAAGCTTCCAAGCTCATGGGTGAGTATCCCTATCACCATCATTTGACTCCCTTATGTGCTAGCAAGAACAAATGGAACAAATTTTGTGCCCAAGAGAGAGAGGGAAGCAATCGGCCAAACCAAAAAAAAATAGAAAGCAATTGTTTTTCATTCGGCTGAACTTCAAAAGTCAGAGAGAGCAAATGTGCTTGTTCTTTCATTCGGCCAAGTAGTAAAGAAGTCAGTGGTCTTCGTTGCTTCTTTCGGCCAATAGCATTTTTGCATTAAGAGAAGCCAAAAATGGCTTTCGATCTTGTTTTTTAAAACTCAGAAGGCAGTGGCCTTTTCGGCCAAAAAAACAAAAAGCAAAAAGGATAGTGGCCACACGACAATATTAAAAAAAAAAAAGATAATAATAATGAATCAATCATTAATTGTATTTTTCTTTTTCAAAATGCAAAGAGTGTTTTACAAGTTTCCACCAAAATCCATCATCCATTAATATCACCGAAGGTTATAATGATGTAAGTGAAGTGGGCCCCACTTTAAATTCAAAATTCAAGTAGGCTTGCTCAACACACTTTTGGGCTCGCGTTCATTTAATCCGATTAAACGAATTTTCCGTCGTGACTTAATTAAATCGATTTAATTAAATAATAATGCCTAACAAAATTATTACGAAAGTCGCTCGCGAATTAATTCCAAATTAATTCGTTCGTTAGAATTTAAATCCAATTTCATTTAATATATCCAATATATTATTTTAGCACAATTAAATAAATTAAATAGTAAAATCTAATTTCACCATTAAATTTTCTTTGCCGATTAATTCCAAATTAATCGCGTTATCTCCTCACGACGAATTTAATCCCAGATAAATTCTCGACGCAATTAATCCCAGATTAATTCTTGCCGTAACTAATCCCAGATTAATTTTATCTCTCTTAATTAATCCTAGATTAATATTGTTCGAGTCAAATATCATCGGTGAATCTTTGGGATGCGACCCAAGATATCCATGGATATGCTGGCAGTAAATACAGTTATTGGACTATCCGAATACGTGCGTACCCAGTTCCACGTCATTACCGATTTACAAGACATGGTTGGCTTCTAGCAAAGCACAGTGCCGACCCAATTCTCCAGAAATATTCTTCTACGGAATATATGATCTTTGTATTCTTCTACGGAATATATGATCTTTGTATTCTTCTACGGAATATATGATCTTTGTCAGGTGTAGTATACGTAGTATTACGTATTATAATCCAGTATCGGATGTCACATGCTAGGCCTGGGGCTGGAGTTGTGTCTGCCCCGTACGAAGCATATATCGGATCACTAGCAACTCGTCTCTTTATGATCGGAAAGTCATGACCTAGTCTTACTTCCCCGATGGCTATAGCACTTAGATTACCAGTTCTATATCCATGCGTGATCATCATCTCCATATGACTGAAGTGATACTTTCATCTTGACATCACACCCAATACACTACGATTCTCAGTATACCCAGAAAAGGCGTACACAGAACCTGTTAAAGCCCTGGACGACCAAAATCAAAGTATATTGATTATCTCAAGTATTAGCGATGCAAGTCTCAGGTTAAGACCAAATACACCTACCCTGATTCGGATTCCCATAGACACATAGTCATACTACCAATGGGATTCTGAGGGGTTTATCCATATCGAAGCTGTTTCCATACCATCGGTAAATAGAACCTCCCATTACACTTGCATGAGTATCCAATACCCAAATATAAGAGAACTATACTATAACGCTTCCAAAACAGGTATAAGTGTAATACTAGCATATTCCGCATTATCGATGTCGAGTCTCGATAATACTACGATTAGGGATATTTAATGATTAAATCTTTGTGGATTAATATTGTCTCATATCTTATTAATTTGGTACTAATCATATGGACTTTTATCATTTATATATCCGGGTAATCCAATTACAAATGATAAAAGAGAAATTTCCTTTGTCACATATTTAATTTGTACAACAACACCATGTTTTGTAAAAATAGTGATGCTATGGGTCATAATTATCCAACATGATGTTCCTAATCAAACTAGGTAAAAAATAACAGTCACCTAATGTAATCACATGCCCCCAATGACAGGTTCAAAACATAGGTCCCAACGGCCAAAATAGCGACTCTCGTCATGTTTCCGACTCGTAGATCGATCTCGCCTGAATCCAGAATCTTGCTAATCAGCAGATCCTGCACACTAGTACATATGTGAGTACCACATCCAGAATCAAAAATCAAATTTTTAAAACCAGTAGTGGACATATTTATAACAAACATACCTGAAGTTGGAGCCTTGCCCGTCTTCACTTCCTTCAACTCAGCCTTGTACTCACGGCAGTCACGCTTCTAAAGACCTTGTTTGCTATAATGTAGGCACATGCCTTGGGATATGTCCTTAGTCTTCCCAGAAGACTGTGATGATTTGGTCTTGCCCTTTTTCTTCCTTTTTCTTCACACCCCCAGGCCTTCGGCCAACCCTTGGTCTTCTGAGATGTCAATGTAAGGTGCGCCTCGCGCTTCTTACCCTTCAGAAGCTCTAGCTCTGGTTCTTTCAACATCGCCATTAATTTTCCAAGAGTTTTCTCTTGATTTATCATGTTATAGTCCATGACGAACCCGCCCCGGCAATTAAGCAGAGACTGTAAGATCAAATCTATAGAAGTCTCGGCCTCAAAGGTTATGCCCAGCTGACCTAACTGCTCAATATCAGTAATCATCTGTGATACATAGTGCTCGACAGATGTGCCCTCGGACATATGCGAGCAAAATAGATTCTTTTGTAATTCATCCTTATGTGATATAAGGTTAGATCTGTGAAGATCCTTTAATTTCAACATCATACTATAAGGATCCAATCCTTTATTCTGACGATGAAATTGAGGAGTCATTGCGGCAAGCACGACAGATTGAGCACTAAAAGTTATCATCACGATGAGTCTTCCAAAGTTCATGCTCTACTATTTGCTCAAATCCGAGCTCAGGCCCGAGAGGTTTCTCTATGACATAGAGTAACTTCTCAACTCCCAGGACTATCATGAGATTCATCTCCCAATCTGGAAAATTGGAGTCGTTAAAGACATTGAAGCCCATGATGATGTCCCTAACGCTAATCTTTCCAGCCATCTCGATTGCAATAGTCTAACTATCCAATCAATGATTTCGGGTACACTCTAAATGTAATGGTTACTATAGTTCAACTATATAACCAACTACAAATGGAGTAGTGTGAAAACAGTCCAACTGTTCAATGAAAGCAATAAAAAATATTAGTCCAACTAATATATATTTATAACGATGATAAATAAAAATCAAAGAGCGTGTTTTGCAAGTATTAAACAAAATTGTAAATTTAATACTGGCCTCCCACTATTTTTCGGCGAGCCTCTAACCCTCTGTGGAGTACTCGGGAAACCCAGTTTCCTAGTGGGCTAGGATCCCGTTAAATACCACACAACCTTGACTTTGGCCAACAAGCTGTATGAAACTTAACTAGGTAGATCTCTAAGATCAATTGGATCATGTCTAATTCTTAGATCCGGTAGGTGGACCTCCAAGTCCAAAAAATATATCCAATATATCATCCTAACCTTTTTCCTCTGAATCAACTAAGCTTTGGTTTTGGCTCAACAAGCTTAATGATTCCAGTTAAGCGTGACCCATTGACAGTGGGAAAGCTTCGTAATCCACATCGATGAACAAGAAGTGACCTTGACTTTGGCCAACAAACCAATGTCAATCTTGGATCTTGAGAAATAACCACTCAATGGAAGTAAAACGCTTAATATTAAAGTGGGGGTTTTTCGCGTAAATTTGCAACAAATTTATTATCTTTGATTAGGTATCATCATACACCCTTAAACATGCATTCTAAAAGCATAATAAGGCACAAATAAATTAATAATGATATGTGACCGGTGTTTTCACACGCGTATAACGCAAGCGCATGCATCGTTCAAGTAGTATAAAAAGTATCGATCCCACGAGGACTTAAAACCTTTTGTTATTAATTTATGAAGTCAAAATTTTACAAGTATCTAATGGATTGGTTATTGATTGGATGGTGAATTTAAACTTAAAACAAGTAAATGAAATTGCTTGAATGTAGATCTAGGAAAATTCAATTTTATAAAACTATCCAGGGTTGTGAATCTTTCCAATATCATTTTTAAAGATGAAGTGTGTTATCTTACGGTTGTGTAATATATTGGTTTATTAACCTGGAACATAAAATTATGTAAAAGCCTCTTATGATAGTCAGATACAAACACTCAGTGTAACCCAATTAATCATATTCATATGTCAATTAAGTTATTTGAATTCATTAAGATTAAGTTCCAATTATGACTACCCCCGCCCGACAGGTATATTCCTATCTTGTAAGGAAATCTATTAAAGGGTTATCTATCCTCAAGGAAGATCGTGGGCTATTAAGTCTAAGGTCTTCAACCTAAAATCCCTTTTCCAAGTTCATTTTAAGTTTACCGAATCAATCTTATTAATGGCCAGTTAACAAGATGCATTAAGACTAAGGCTCAATAAATAAACCGTTATATTACCCAAATCGCAATTTAACCATTTATAAACCGATGATATTGGACTTCATTACAACCCTAGATAACTGACTTAGTTATGACACATATTTAGGAGTAGTAAAAACTTAAATAAAAAAGACATAAAGTAAATTGCTGGAAATTAAATACTGAAAAGTAAATGACGGAAAGTAAATGCTGAAAAATAAATACTGAAAATTAAATGCTGAAAAATAAAAGCTGGAAAGTAAATGCTGAAAAGTAAATGCTGGAAGGTAAATAAAGTAAATGTATAATAAAAGAAAATACTGAGGTAATATAGGCGGTATCCAGATTAAGTCAAATTAATAATTAATTACCAACCGACCAATCAGGCGGTATCCAATTTAATCAGGTTAAAAGCAATTTAAATAATTACCAACCGACCAATATGGCGGTATCCTCGTTAAGTCAGGTTTTCACTAGTTTAAATATTATAATTAAGGGAGATTAATCCAAATATTAGTAATAAAAGTTTTACCTTTTACCGCAGCAAGTGGGAGTTACCTCCTCATTACTGAAAAGTAAATTGCCGAAAAGTAAAGAAAAGAAAGTATTGTGCGTAAAAGTAAATTGCAGAAAGTAAAGACTGAAAAGTAAAGAAAAGAAAGTGCAAAAGCGGAAATTAATTACTGAAGCTGTAAAAAAAAAAAATAAGATACAATTTTCTTAGTATTCTTAAGGAATTCCTTAGAAGAAAGTATCAATTTACAAATGAAATGGCTTGGTATTTATAGGTAAAATTTTGCCTCCACCAAATCCATTATTAATTGCTATAATGTTTGGTGTAAGTTTGACTATTTTTATTTTTTTACTTATTTATTTATTTATTTTCTTTGAAAATGACTTTAATAATTACGCATAACATACTTGTGGATATTTTATCAATTTCGGTCATGAAATCTTCAGAATTCGAAATTATTTTGTTCTTCAACATTGTAGATATTTGAATATGCTTTAATTTGGAACTTGAATCAGCTCAATCCCATATTAGAGTAAAAGGTTATGCCTAAAATACAAAAATTGCGTAAAATTGGAATTTCTGAAACTGTACTTCGTTAGAACGCCCTTTCAAGTTTACAATCTCCAAAATTAATATGTCAAGTCCAATTTTTGCCCTTAATTGACCCACATTTCGTCCTAAATGATTCCATTGAGTCCCAATATTATTTTATCTGCAAAATAAACTAAAACACATCAAAACATTCATCAAACCCGAGAAATTAAACAAAATATTAAGTAAAAGGGGCGGTAAATATTGATATATTTTCCGCTCATCACACCCCTAAACCTAACATTTTGCTAGTCCGCAACAAAAACAACAAAATAAATTACAAGAAATAATTAAAATTAAACTAAGCCACTTTCGTAGGGATCACGGTTGCATTTAGCATATGCAACAAGCCTTTAAACCCCTAGGTGTCCCTTGTGGACGAGTTGTAGTCTCGTGAGGGCTTACAGCAACGATACCCACAAACGTTTGATAAAAGTAAAAAGATAGTAAAACTAATGCACACAAAAGCAAAAAGACAAGAGAAAAGAGAATAAAGAAGTTAATGACTAAACATGTGAAACTTCTTATCCAAGTTAATAAATATTTTCGTTCTTTCTAGATTACTGAATAAGTGAATTCTCTGATTATTTTTTACCATTCTTCCTATACACAGCCAACAAAATATTAATCAACTAATTTTTTCCCACAATAGTCACAAGTGCAGTTGAGAAGAAAATAATATTTTTGTCCAAAAGTTTTATCAGAATTCACACCTTTTTTTAGCAAAGGAATATTTTTATGATTTTTTTTTATTTATATACAATATCTTCCATCTATGTAACGAGCTTTGGCTCAGTGACTCCCAAACTAGTTGGCTTTAGGGCAATAGGTGTTAAGACACTCCTACAGACTTAATTACACAGATTCTCGATATAAATGTATTTTTTTTGCAACATCTTCGATCCATGTAACCAGTGTTGGGCCAGTGACTCCCAAACCAGTTGGTTTTAGGGCACTACGTGTCAAAACACCCTATATACTTAATAACTCGGATCTAGGACGTTTTCATTTTATCTCATCGCTTTTTTTAATTAGGTGCTTCCTCCAATGAAACTAGAGCACTGAATATTACAAACTTTTCAATTACATCTCATGTCTGTATGTTACCATGCATATTGATAATATTTGTCAACTAAGCATATGAAGATCCATTTTAATCAGTTTTAAGGAGAATTCACAAATTAAATAATTAAAAAGGAAATAAACAAAAGTTAACTTATTCCGAAATAGGTTGAGAGACGTCTCAGGAGTGGAAACTCATTACACAACTATCTCACACTAATTTCACCAGTGTCTGATTCACATGTGTGGTGTCTGGTTTTTGAAGATGCCATGTGTTGGTGGGCTGGAGAGAGAGGACGTGAGGGCTTGTCTGTGTGTGAGTGTTTTGACCATGCGTGTGTGTTGAAGAAAGTGAGCCGAGTGTGTTTATTGACAGTGTATCTCTCTAACATGTGTGTGAGTGGCGTCTAGCTTAGGGTTTATGGGGTTGTGAGTGTGAGTTTGTTCGATGAGTGGTTTGTGGTCAAGGGTCTGTGTGACTTTTGGCTTGTGGGATATTTGTTATTGTTTGGTGGGTTTGTCTTTTGCTGGTTTGTCCTTTGCTGGTTCAGCTTGATTCACTTTCAGGGTGAGGGTTATTGGCTTGTTTTTATGGAATCGATGGAGGGCAGAAGGTCGGTGTGGCTTTATTTCTGTCGGTGAAAGGGCTTAGCTTTGTGGCTTTGTGTATCTTTGCTAACCTATGTTTTGTTGATGCTTGTTCCACGTCAAGGCTGATTTGATGGTGTTGTCGGCTGGTGGGCAGTTATTGGAGAGGTTTATGTTACTGGTTTCGGTCAGTTTTTATTGTAGGGTTGAAGGGTTGTTCTTTTTATTGTTTGCCGTGAGAGAAAGATAGAGAGAGGAGAATTTTAGAATTTGACGAGGTATTAATTTTAGAATTTTCTCTTCCGACGTCCGTTTCCCGTGACTTCCGCAACTTATCGGGTAGTGCCTCCATACGAGGCTCATCATTGGGCTTTATGCAAAAATAAAGTGTCTACATACTACTAGGGATATTTAATGATTAAACCTTTCGTGGATTAATATTGTCTCATATCTTATTAATCAGGAACTAAGCATAATGACTTTTGTCATTTATATATATCCAATTAATCCAATTACAAAATGATAAAAGAGAAATTTCCTTTGTCACATAGTTAATTTGTACAAAAACACCATGTCTTTTACAAATAGTGATGTTATGGGTCATAATTGTCCAACATGCTACTCATGTTTATGGCGTGACATGCTCATGACATGTTAGAGGGACATTAGTAACAGGATTCTAATTTAATATTTTTCCAAAAAATAAAATTTATGCATCATTATACCAAACCTTCCACACTAATGGTTATGAGTAACCCAAACCCTTATTGGCTTGGATCTAACCCAATCCGTACATTAATTATGTCATCAACTACCTATCTAACCATGATAACTAATCTTTAATGCATAAACTTGAAATCATGGCATGAACGTAAACTGGAAAACATGCATGAACTATAAACAAAAAACATATGTGAAGTGTAACATGAAAGACATGTTTGAATTATAAACTAAAAACATAAACTGGAAGCTATACATATGAACTATAGAAGTGCATGATATGAACTGAAACATACAATGTATGAGCATGCTATGTGCTAACATAAACTGAAAATCGTAATCATATAAACTTAATATGAAATTGTAAACATGGACTACAAATGAAAACATAACATAAATATAAACTGACACACGTACTGGCTTATGCAGACATTGTCCGTAGTAAATCCATAACCTATTTTAGAATAAGTGTGGGATGAGCTATGTTTGAACGAATCATAATCAGTATATTCTACCATGAGGACACGTAAACTGACAACGTAGATGTAACGACCGGTAGTCTCTAATATTGTTACATTGTAATACCGTCTTATTACAGGATGAAGGTAATGTAATATAAATTATGTTGGGACACAAACACAATCACGGAATGACTTTGGGGACAATCGGTAAATTCTTCGAAATTCCGATACGAAATTCTATGATGTTCTATTCCAGATAGCTCATGGTATTTGGGGCATAACATTCTCATACGATCTCCGATTTTTATGCATTTTATAACGTCAGAAAGCTAAGATCGAGTCCTACAACTTCCGTGTTGAATATTTTTCCAAAATCGGACCCGAAATAGGTTCAAAATACAGAACAACAATTCGGACAAATAGTGCATGGTGTCATTCTAGTAAATTCTCCAAGTTTCTTCAAATTTCTAAAATCTTCAAATTTTAAATGGCCAAGTATAAAAAGGGAACACTATTCATGTATCCCTAAAAATTAAAAAGAAAGAAGGAAAAACGTGGAGAAAGAGAAGGAGAAAGAAGAAGAAGAGAAGAAGAAGCAAATAAATGAAGCAAATACCATCCCCAAGAGTTAAAAAGAAGATTGGCAATATTTGGGGGCTTAGAGAATGAAGGAAATCAAGAAGAATAAGGTAAGGAAACTTGACCCAAAACTTGGTTGGTTGGATTTGTTGGACAGTTATGACCCATATCGTCACTATTTGTACAGATCATGGTGTTGTTGTACAAATTAATTATGTGACAAAGGAAATTGCTCTTTCATCATTTGTAATTAGATTACCAAGATGTATAAATGATGAAAGGTCCATATGATTAGTTCCGGATTGAGGTGATATGAGACAGTATCAATCCACAAAGGTTTAATCATTAAATATCCCTAGTCAGAGTATTATCGAGATTGGACATCGATAATGCGTAAAAGACTAGTATTACACGTCTGCGCGTTGTGAGGGCATAACAGCATAGTTCTCATATATTTGGGTATAGGATACTCATGCAAGTGTAATAGGAGGTTGTGTTTACCGATGGTACGGAAACAGCTTCGCTCTGGATAGACCCCTCGGAATTCCATTGGCAGTATGACTATGTGTCTATGGAAGTCTGAATCAAGGTAGGTGTATTTGGTCTTAACCTGATACTTGCACCGCTAATACTTGCGACAATCAATATACTTTGGTTTTGGTCATCCAGGGCTTTAACAGGTTCTGTGTACGCCTCTTCTGGGTATATTGAGAATCGTAGTGTATTGGGTGTGATGTCGAGATGGAAGTATCACTCCAGTCATAGTGGAGATGATGATCACGTAGGATACGGAACTTGTTCTCTTATATGCTGCAGCTATCGGGATATTATGACTAGGTCATGTTTATCCGATTATAGAGACTAGCTACAAGAGATCCGATATGTGCTTCGTACGGGGCAGACACAATTCCAGCCCCAGACCTTGCACGTGACATCTGATGCTGGATCGAAATACACAATACTACGTACACTACGCCTGATATAGATCATATATTCCTGTAAGGATATTTCTGGAGAATTGGGATGGTATGGCGCTTTGCTAGAAGCCAACATTGTCTTGTAAATCGGTAAAAACGTTGTACTAGGTACATACGTGTTCGGATAGTCCGAGGACCAGATTTACTGCCAACATATCCAGGGATCTCATGGGTCGTTTCCCGAAGATTCACCGATGACGTATGACTCGCACTTTATTAATCTGGGATTAATTAAATGAGAGAGAAATTAATCTGGGATTAATTACGGAGATATTTTATCTGAGATAAAATATTTATTAAAGAGTGAGAACGATTAATTTGGAATTAATTGATAAAATAATATATTCGATATATTATACGAAATTGGATTTCGACGCGGAATTGAAATTAGATTTTAATTCGGGCAAACGAGATAATTTAGAATTAATTCGTTAGCGATGTGAATAGTAATTTTGCTAGGCAAAGTTATTTAATTCAATTAGATTTAATTTCGTCGCAACGAAAAATTCGTTAATTTGGAATTAGCGAACCCGAGCCCGGAGTGTGTTTGCGGACGCACTCGCATTTCGAATTCAAGTGCGGCCCCAAGTCACATCTAGCGTCAAATCACTAGTCAACCGATTGATGTGATGTCTAGTCACTTTGAGTGATTTGACAACTTGTCATGAGTGATGTGAATAGTGATGGAATGGTTGTTGGCATTAATGCCTTTGACTTTTGAAAATGGTAATTGTTTTGCTTTTTATTTTGGAAATAAAATAAACCAAATACATAAACACTTTTTCTCTCTCTCTCCTTCCATCCTTCACGGTTTGGGAACCATTTCCCTCCTTCTCTCCCATTCGGCTTTTGAAGCCATTCTTCTTCTTGTTTTCTTGCTCAGCCGAGTAAAAAGGAGAAGCCAAGAGAAGATTGTGGCAATCTTCTTGTGCTAGCACACTTAAGGGTCATCCTAGGTGATAGGGAACTGCACTTGTGAGCTTGGAATCACCATTTGAGAAGCTTGGAGCTTGGAGCATCAATGGAGGACATCCATGGAGGTTGACCGAAATTTTGGAAGAGCATAAAAAGCCCACTGCCATGAGCCACCTTGGAGGGAGCTTGAAGTTTTGTTGTTCCTCGCATCGCCTCAAACGATCATTGTGAGTATTCCGAACCTCCTTGATGTATTCGCATATTGTTTCATTGCTTAAAATGATCTTTGGGACCTTAGAGAAACCCAACAGGATTTTGAAAACATAATGATAGAATTTAGATGTTGGCATTATAAGGATTGCATATTGATGATTGAAAAGTAAAGAAGTGATTGTTGGAGTTAAATACCCAAATTATGGAAGTTTTAAGGGTTAGTTAGAAACATGGATAATGAGATTAAATAATTATTTGAGGAAGATAATTTGATATAGAATATGTGAATTTGAAGTTCAATAAGTTGGTTTGTGCAATAATTTTGTTATAGAAGTGTCTGTGGTGCTTTTGGTGTAAGATGAACTTTGAAGAAACAAGCACATAATTCTAGAAACCAGTCTCGTATCGCGACGCCTGGAGTGTTCGCGTCGCGACATGGGTTGAAAATTTTTGAAGAATTTTCTGGATTGTTCGTGTCTCGACAAACACAGACTCGCGTCACAACGCAATGACCAAAACTTCCCCAATCAGTTTTAAACCATTCCAGTTTCACCCTAGCATGTTAGAGACCACCCTTAGGGTCTCGTATCAGTTCGTATATATACATTACATCCTATTACAAGCATGAAATACCAAGTGACGACATCACGTACTTGAATTGTGAAGTTTAGCCTAGTTCTGAAACTTATCTCATGGTTTATAGTCTAACCAAGTTACCGCTTATAATTATTGCAGGAATTACAATTTCCTTCGACGAAGGGGTATAGCGCCAGCCAGATTCCAAATAGTGAGTGAACATTTCTTTTAAAGTCTATTTTATTTATATGTTTGATGTCAGACTTACTTTTAAGTACTTAGGCGTTAGGCAATTTCACTATCAGTCATATTTTATTTACCATGTTTTGAGAACTGATTTAGAAAAGAAATGTTTTCAAAATACGAGTTTTATGTTTTTGATGCATGGGGGAAAAACCCACCTCAGTATGTAACTTGATACAAATATGAAATTGATGGATGACATGTTTGCATGTAGAGGACTAGAGGACGACTATACGTAACGCCCCCAGATCCTAGTTCATGACTAGGGATGAAAGATGCCACTAGATCCTAGTTTCAGAGCATGGAGGGTAGCATAGATCCGCATCCCCAGTTCTAGTTTAGTGGCTTGGAGGACGGTGATACGTAACACCCCAAGACCACTAGTTTCAGGGGCAGAAGTGGCATGCTTTGGGGGACGGCGATACATAACGCCCCAAAGTCATGGATTTGCATTCCTGGCTCTAGTTAGGCGTATGAGGGGACGGCGATACGTAACGCCCTCATAAGTCAGGTTTTCAGAGACAGAGATCAGTTTTTAGAAAGAGTTTCAGATACAGATTTCAGAAAAGATTTCTAGAAAGAAAAGTTTTCAGAAACATCAGTTTTATAAGAAACTTTCAGAAAAAATAAGTTTTACAGAAAGAGTTCAGACGAGATTTTCATAAAGAAGCTTAGAGTTTTCAGACATAAAAAGAGTTTTCATATAAAGCTATTTCTTGAACTTTGGTTTTAGAACCAAATATTTTTATAACATTATCTCAGTTTTCGTCCACTCACTTAGATAGTACAACGATCTAACCCCCCCCCCCCCCACTCTCAGTTTCTTGTTTTGCAGGTATTCTTGGAGGACGAGCTCGGGAGGACGGATACCGATGTAGTCACTAGGGTATGGAGTCCATTAGTTCAAGTCAGAGAGAGTGGGAGTCCAGTCGGAGTCAAGTATAAGTCATGTATTAGTCTTTGATTATATGACAGTAATTGTAAAAGCAAGTGTTACTAAGTATATAATTATTAATATTGAGTTTGTATTTCATGTTGTCGAGTTTGGGCATTGGTTCCATACATAAGATTTTGATTAAAAAAAAGTAATAGTGTAGTTTATGGTTAGAAAGACATAGGCTCAGGGGAATAGTACAGCTTATTCCATGCCGATAGCATCTACCAGATCAGGGATGTTACAAAGATGGTATCAGAGCATAGTCTAGGGAGTCAGTGACTGCAGTGGGCAGAGTGTTGGGGTCTGGTATATGCAGTATGTCTGGGATACCCGTATACGAGGCACTACCTCTCCAGTATCCGATCCTCGAGTACATCCTCAAGATCTATATATATGTTAGTAAATTTTCTCAGATTATTCGAATAATATTCTTTACAGGAACAACTATACTCTAGATCCAAGTTGAGAATTCTCTTGTAGCTATCCTGGCTTATCACCAGAAGTTCAGAACAAACTATGAAACTAAATAGTAAAAATCTAAGAAAAGCTACCCAATGGAGTGGGAAAGGAAAGCTATAAGAAAGCAAGGAAAGATGCATAGATGTGTAAACAGCCAGAGATAAAGAAAAGTAAAGAGACAGAATAAGACAGTGAAGTTCTAAGGATAGTCACCCAGGACAGTAGAAATAGATTAGAAAAATCCCAAGCAAGTATTAGAGTGCTTAGAATATGTAAGATTCCTTCCCTCCTCAGAAAATTCCTTCAAGCCGATCCAATAGCCTTCAGGTACTTCGTATAGATAATGAATTACCTGAGTAACGAAGAAAAGCCATAAAGATAATAAGAGTAAGAAATCAATAATAGTCTTAAGAGTTCCAATAGACTGAGATGCCAAAAAGGACGTAGAGAACTCCAGATTCCCAAACCCAGACCCAGGTCTACAAGCAGGAAAATAAAGGTCATAAACAGAAACAATTGGTTTCCTTATCCTAAGCAATCCGAAGGAGACAGACCCTAATCTATCTAGTTTACAACCACTTAGTGATACCAGTTAAGAAAGATGCCATGATAGAGCCTATACCAGGACACAGAGTACTAGAATAAGGACAATGATAGTTCATCTTAAGAAATGGAAGACCTTGGAAGGTAGATCACCCAGAAAATGATTAAGGAAGTTTTCGAGGATGTAAAGAAGAGAACCCAGTATAACCAAAAGATCTAGACAAATCAGCACAAGGCTTGTAGTACTAGTAGAAGTCCACAGAATTGATCAAACTTAGTAGAACCTACAAGAACAGCCCAAAACCAGTAGAAAACTGTGGAAGCATAAAAGAATAGACCTGTGAGATTGGAGATATTTTGAAGTGATAAAAGTATCAGTATAGACAGTAGAATAAAGTTCCATAGTTGTGACTTATAGCAAGATGCAGAGAGTAGAAATCTAGGAAATAATCAGAATGACGAACTACCACTAGTCTCAGTAGCATGGTGTAAAGCCAAGAGGTAGGATTTGAAAATAGTAAGAAGGAAATAGAAGTGTCAAGAGGATTCAGTACATATAGTGATATGGATAATATAGCTTGGAGACAGCAAAATAAGTTAAGATGCTAACCAAGTTTGTGAGCTTGTATTCATCCCCAACTAGAGTCCAGCAAGAAGAATAACAAAGTAAAGAAGAGTATTTGACATAATAGATGGATTACGTGGTGTCTAGATGGTGAAGCTAATAAGTTCAACGGAACATAGATAAAAGTCACGAGATGGTAAAATTTTATATAAGATAGAAAAGTTTGGAGTCACAGTAAGTGAAGCAAAATCTAGAAGTCGTCTTAGAATTAAAATCCCTTAGGGGAGTAAAGGTTCAAGGAAGTGAATGAACTAGAGAGAGCGACTCTCAGGAGTATAATATATGACTCATAAGAGTCTCATTATATTGAGAAAAAGAACTAGATAAGAGTGACACCTAACCAAAATATTCAGTAGAAGATGTCTTAAGTAATCGAAGTTGATATATTTTTCAGGAGAGTAAGGATGTAAGGAGTTCAAGGAACTGATATAAGAAAGAAACCTATACAGTAGAGTAAGCTTCTTAAGGAGGAATAACAAAGAGAGTATAACGGCACTCAGAGATAGAAAGTAATGATTTCAGAAGGTTTAACAACAGAGACTAAATAAGAAGGAGTGCAGAGGCAGCACGAGAACGTTTTTAGAGAACATGACTCCAGAAGAATTTCATAGAAGAGGTAGTGTGTTCGATACTTGAAAATGGTCAGAAATAAAGATTGGGAAGGTAAACCACACAGTTTTTAGCAGTAGTGTCCTAGTGTGGGGAAAGACGTCAGATATATATATATATACACGAGAGTCCTAGGCTCATAGATAAGCAGTATGTGCAACTAGGTCACCATATTCAGAAAGGCCTCAAGATAAGTTCCCACCCTCTCAACCCTCGTTAGACAACAGTAGCAGAGATGGACCTTGAAGGTTTCCTCAAGATGCTCCCAGGAATAAGTGAAAGTATATTGAAAGAAGACCGTAACATAAGACCTTCAGACGTAGTTTAAGAATAGAATAAAAGTGAGTGACAGCTCTGAGTAAAGGAGTTAGGAAAGAAGTTGTTCAGATGGAACGATACAGAGATAAAGTTGTAGTCAAGTAATGACTGAGATACAAATGATCAAGTGTTTGACGAAATGGTGGATATGTAAAGGAAGAAGATATCCCTTGGATAATAAGATAGAGACGTAGACCAAGGAAGTTCTCAGTATATAATAGGATAAAGCAGGAGACGAAAAGAATACTAAGGAAAAGGTTTGGAAGTGAAGTCATCAAGGTGCAACGACGGTATGAGAGAATACTTAATAAGCAAAGAGAAAATTGTGTAACAATAAGGTTTCTTAGTATCAAAATAAAACCAAAAATACCTTACGTGTTAGCTCACGTAAACCACATTAAGTACCCAGCCCTAGTCTAAATTGACCAAACCACTACGGGTTTGGGACGGCCCTAGCCATGGGTATGGGTGGTTTGGTAGAATTGTAGCATAGTATGGAATCAATGAGATAAGTTACTGCAAAGTTGTAAAGAACCTTGACAGTACTAGACTATGGAAAACAAATTGGTGTGGAACATTGTAACCATTGACGTAAAGAACCTTGACAGTATATTTACATGTATTGACGTAAAGAACCTTGACAGTACTAGACTATGGAAAACAAATTGGTGTGGAACACCGTAACCATTTTTAAAGTAGCAATGAAAGTAAAGGTATGAAGGAGGTATGAATTATAACTAGAACTGAATCGCCAGTGTCCTCGTTTACAACAAAAAAATGCAATTTAAGCAAAAGAATACAAACAGATAAGCTCCTAAAGAAGCTACTAGAACTAACCTCCTTAGTACAAACACATTGGGTAAACAAAATGGTGGGTAAGAGGTACATAAAGAATCTAACCCTGCACTACAAGGTCCTAACTTATACAGATAAACAAAAACAAGAAAATTTGCAGGGTTTCTCTAACCTCGTTGATAAGCACTCGTTGAGGATAAAAATATGCATAACTATCATGATTATTTTCTTTGGTTTTTATTATTTTTAAATTGTTGCATGATTGCATTAGTTTGAATGATGTTTGTGGGTATCGTCGCTGTAAGCCCTCACGAGACTATAACTCGTCCACTAGGGCTACATAGGGGTTTAAAGGCTTATTGCATACACTAAATGCAATCGTGATCCCTACAAAAGTGGCCTAGTTAATTTTGTTACATATTGTTTGATTTTTTTATTTTATTTTATTTTATCTTTTGCTCTGGACTAGCAAAACCTTAAGTTTGGGGGTGTTTGATAAGTGTGGTTTATACCCACTTATTCTTGTACTCTTAGCTTATTATTTTGTTAGTTTTCATATCATTTAATTTATTTTATAGTTCTTTTATGTTTTATTTGTAGGAAGCATCAATATATTGATCTTGGGGCATTTATACGTATTTTGGGACCATACGGATGCATTGGAAGCACGCGGGAAGAGCAGAGATGCGGAACGCAAACAACTAGCCAAACTGGCGCGCATCGCGACGCGCCCTTTCTGCGTGTCACGATGCGACTTTACTGCTGACCCTCATACAAAAATCCGGGAGTTTGGCGCTGCAGCGCCTCTTGCGCACCAAAAACATGATTTTTAGGGTTTTAAGATGCCCAATGACTCCAAGGCTCTATTATAAATATATTAGTTCGTCCAAACTCAAAAGATGAGGCTAATACACAGCACAAAATACCAAAATACATATTTTAGAGAGATCCAATGAGGAGGATTGAAGAGCGACAAGAGGAGATGAATGTGGTGACGTCCGAAGAGGAAGAGATTCAATTCGGGTTAAATCTTCTAGTTTATTTCTTAGAACTCTAATGATTTCCATTAGATTCATGACTTTGTTTTCATTGTTTTTATCTATTGTCATGAACTACTCATTAATTCTAGAAGAGGATGATGTAATTGATGCTTGAATCTATGTGTTGTTTTGCTATTTTGATTATTATGAAATTTTATTAAGTTTATTTATATTCTTTTGAGTTTAATGCTTCTTGATTGCTGGCCATAATTTGAGATGATGCATGTTTAGAATCTATCACTCGAGAGAGGGGATTTTGAATAGATCTAGAGAATATAACTTAGGAGTTTTATAGAGTTCGAGAGAATATATAAGTTCCTTTGAAGTCGTTAATATAGAATCACAAAGCGTAATGAGTTGTTAACTACTGGATTTTTATAGAGATATCGAAGTCTGTAGTTGATGATATTTTCACTGATGCTCGAGAGAGGGAGTGGATAATTTCAGAGTCTTGACTTATAAACAATTTAACTGAACAATGATTAATTGGCATGATAAATACATAGGGATAGCTAGGTGAAATCGGACTCTAGAATCTCTATCATATTAGTTCCTCTTATCTAATTTATTCATATTTTATTTATTTAATTAAATCTTTGTTAATTATCGTCTAAATAAAGTTAGGATTATCAATTGTAGTATTTAGTGCGAGTTAACACAATCCATGTGGGTTCGATACTCTAAACTATTTATACTAAAACTTGACACCGTACACTTACGGTGCGATATAAAATATCACAACAGATTACGTGCCCCGTATTTATGAATTACGTTTTCAATGGCATGTTCCCATGACTATACTTACTATTTATGATTCTGTTCGAACGACGTTCGTCCCACACCTATTTCAAAATAGGTAATGAACATTGTACGAGCTCGTATGTATAAGTCAGTACATATGTCAGATTATGGTTACTTTGCCTCACTTTATTTTTCCGCAGTGCACGTTCTCATTTTCAACTTCGGTTTTTTAACCATGATTTCAAGATCATGTTTACATTTTTACTGCATAGTTCAATTTTAGCTCATGTGACATTTTACAGTTATTCCGTTATGTTTTCATATTCACAGCTTAATGTCGTCTTTATGTTTTCCTGACGTTATATAGTTTTTGGACATGTCATGATTTCGCTTGACGTTATGCATGTTGCGTTATGTTTCCATTTGACTTTAAGTCATTTTAAGACAAATTTCACTTGACGTTGAAACAACTCATGTCTTTTTAGGTCATGTTTACGTATTATTGGACCATGTTTATGTATTTTCGGATTATGTGTACATGTTTGATGTCCTAACATAATTTTAAGTCTTAGCGTACTTTTTGATTTTCACATTTACGTACAACGACGTTACCATGTTTTAGATTTCATGTTCCATCATAGTTTACGTCCATGTTATGAAATTTATGTCATGTTACGTCTTTATGTATATGTTTTCCGATTTCAGCTTCTCAGTTCATTTTGCTTCTTGGGTCAGGAACCGGTGGTACTACGAAGAAAGCCGCAAGGATGTAGGGTTTGGACTTGAGATCCAACTTTATCGTGAGGCCCAAAGCGTGCAATACATTATTAGTGGGTCCAATTGTGTGACATGGCCTTGTGTGGCATTATAATTTCGAGCTTATTGATGAAGTGTTTGAGACACTCTCATCCTTTTGACCTCCATATATGATTATTTACCTTGATCTGTTTTGTATTTTAAATTTCGGGATGAAATTCTTTTAAGAAGGAAATGATGTAATAACCCCAAATTTTTGGTAAGGTTATTATAGTCCTTCCACTTAAAAGTCTTTGGTCAAATTTTTGAATTTTTGACTTTAAGGGTCAATTGATAAATTCTCATAAGTTTGCTTCAATTTTTATTTCACCCAAATTGTAAGGATTTAACTGATAATTTCCTTTTGATCTATAAAGGTTTCTTCTTCTATCTTTATTAGACACAGAAAAAATACATGCATTTTTTCCTCTCTTAATTCATTTTCTTCTTCTTCCTCTCTTTGGAAACGCCACTGCCTTTTTTTTGGCTTCTTCATTTTTCTTCTTCAAATCATGTGCTTCCTTGTGCATGTGTGATGGTAGTGACGCCGCAGCTTCCAGGCCTTCATGATGTTAATAGCGTAAGCTATCATTTCACATTTTATCTTCTTCTTCTTTAAACTAGCGTAAGAGAGAGCATATCCAATTCATGATGGTCGTTTTTCAGTGAGTGGGCTAGGGGAAAAGATAAAACGGGCTGTGAGGAATGTTTTGATGGTGGTGGTGTCATCGAAAGAGGACTTTTTTAACAAGATCGTAGCTTGGAGTTCTGGGCGGTTTTTAGCTTAATCACTACAAACCAAAGACCAAATGAGCACGTGGACCCCACCAGTGGACTCAGGCTAGTAGGGCGCATGAACTGATGGAGACGGTGTGGTGAGACGCAGAAGCATGGGCTCCACTCGCTATCTCGTGTGGCAGCACGTTAAGTCCAAGCACCACTGTGAGTTAGGCAGTTTGTGGTCTTCGATGTCCCCGACGCGTTTGTTCGACCCTTTCATGCAGTAATGTACCTGAACTCTAATTTTGTGTAATTTTTGTACTCTTGTGTGTTTAATTTATCAATTTTAAGATTATTTAAATTGTATTGAGATTTGAGTTTTGAGTTTTGAGTTTTAAATTGTTAATTTTGAATTGTGGTATTGGATTTGAAGTGTGGATGTGTGGATGTAGGCCCTGGATAGGCATTTGTGTTACTGAGTTGTAAATGGAAAGTCTGAGATTTAAATGGAACCATGTCGGTTTTTCGTTAAATTTATACGGAAAACTTAAATGGTGTGTTTTACATCTCAAATTTTGAGATGTCACTTTTTATTTGTCACGGGTCAGCGGGACTCGTGTGCCTCGTAGAGCATGCTGGGTGAGTTCGAAGAGAGTTTTATAGCTGTTAGGCAAATAGAATAGTCTGAACGCGTTGAGCCTCATTGTGAGTTCGGTTTCGCGCTTCGAGTGTGAGGTTGAGGTAGAGATTCAATACTCATCTTGATTGCAGTTTTAGATTTTATGTGTGTGTGTGTGTGTGTGTCATTATATTATTTATGCCTATGACAATAATGGGAATATATATTAATATTTTCCATGTTTTATAAAAATGTGAAATGGCGCGTTGGGTGGCACGATGTGACCATAATGAGTTTATTGTTTTGTTTATAAATATCTGAATGATATTATAAATATAAATGGATCGGACTTGGATATGTACAAATATTAAAAAATGGATCTATTAAAAATTGGTATATGTGGAGCCCAGTTGTGGCGCACGTCTTGGATATGATATTGTCCCGTTGCGGCAATTGCTTGTATGGAGCCCTGTTTTGGCCTACCTTTTATACCTCGGTTGACTTATTACGACAACTGTTATGCGGCCCCGAGTGGTGCTATTTGGACTGTGATGACGCGTCTCTGGGTGAGCGTCTCGAACCTGTGCATGATTTATTTATTATTGCCCCAATGTGGTATTTTATCATGAGGAGCCATTTGTGGCATATGATCATGTCTGTTATGTAGCACATTGATTATTCACGGCTCCTGTTTGAGGTGACCGATTATGTGTCCCTATGAGACATATTATTTATTTACAGTTTCAGTGTTATGAGTCTGATTACGTGGTCCCATGTGGCATTTCACTCGCATATTTTTAAAAATAAAACACTAAATTTATGTGTTGTGACATAAAATGAATGTGATAGTGTCTAGCAAACTAATTAATAGAAGTCCCCAAGGGGCGTGGCTTCGTGGTGTAGAGTTCAGGATCTCACCTTGAGATACTGAGTTCAAATTCATGGAGTGTGTTTCTTGTAAGAGCCTGGGACAGTCGGGGGTTTTACCTGCTCCGTTTAAGCCCAGAATGGGTGGTTTGGTAGTGGAGTTTTCCAACGATTTAAAAAATAAAAACTAATTAATAGAAAGGTAAGTCTTAGACTTGTTGATTAATTAGATTCCTCTTCTTTCATTATCATTCCTTTTGTCCCTTGTGGGATTAATTTGGTCACATAATTTATCATTTTTGGCTAATTTGAGATGGAAAATATTATTTTGCCTAACGACCTTCGAATAAAATAGTAGCACTCATTTCAGAAACATATCTTATTGATAGTAACGTGAGGACCGACCTGAGGCTCCTGCTCCTGAAGAGAACCGACATGAGGCTCCTGCTCCAGCCCCTGAAGCTATAATTATCGGGACCTCTCAGGCCGTCAACGTGGAAGCCACCATCACTCCTCCCGAGGTCGAGCCAATCCATCTGTCGTCCGAGCCTACCGAGGAAGAGCCAATTGCTCATGCGCGGGCCCATCTGTCAGGGGTAACCCGGACAGGGCCTCATGTAATCTTTAACAAATTTTATTCTCTGTAATAACTTTTCACAAGTATATTTATATATGTGTTTATTCAATTTCTTGTATTTCATACTTGCTCTGAATGCTTCCCTGTAAACAATTACTCGCGGCCCGACCGACCCGAGCCGAGAATATGATCTTATGGTGAGACGAAAGCCGCCTCCGAGCTGAGGGAAACACTTGGCACTGAGGGGAATGTTACGTCCCCAGTCCAAAAGACAGACTCAGTGGGACGTAACCCGACCCCGAGCTGAGAGAAACACTTAGCACTGGGGGAAATATTACGTCCCCAGTCCAAGAGACAGACTCGGTGGGACGAAACCCGACCCCGATCTAAGAGAAACAAAAATGGCCTCGGCGGAACGAATCCAGCCCCGAGCCGAATAACCAAGTGGCCTCAGCGGAATGAATCCAGCCCCGAGCCGAATAACCAAGTGGCCTCGGCGGAACAAATCCAGCCCCGAGCCGAATAACTAAGTGGCCTCAGCGGAATGAATCCAGCCCCGAGCCGATTACTCAAGTATTGGCCTCGGTGGAACGAATCCATCCCCGAGCTGATTAATCCTTGGGACTCATTCGGAAGGGAAGTGAATCAACCTTTGAAGCCCTATCGAATTTGGCATGGGTGTCCCCTTGCCAGATCCGCGAAAGACAAAAACAAAACTTTGGAAAATAAAATAAAAAAAATGGGAGTGACTCGAAATGAAGCATTTTGTAAGTGTAATCAACAGCACGGATACCTAAAAATAGCGTTCTGTCTGAGATCTCCAAAACATAATTTTGAATCTTTCAATTCAGACTCCCGACGAAACAGTATTTGGATCAAAGAGCGTTTAGGATGGTAAGGGCACATTCCTCTTTTTGTCAGGTTATTATGGAGCCTGCGTTTCGTTCAAGGGCTCCTTCTTTAAACGCTGGAGCAAGTATACGCCACGAGGGTGTAATCATTCCTCGTGCTATGCTTATCACGGATCAAAGAGTGTCTGAAACATTAAAGGCATGCTCCTCCTTATGTTCGGTAACACTGGAGCAAGCAAACGCCACGAGGGCATAATCCCTCCTCGAGCTATGCTTCTCACGGATCCGAATGACCAAATATGTAGGGATCAAAGAGTGTCCGAAACATTAAAGGCATGCTCCTCCTTATGTTCGGTAACACTGGAGCAAGCAAACGCCACGAGGGCATAATCCCTCCTCGTGCTATGCTTCTCACGGATCCGAATGACCAAATAGGTAGGGATCAAAGAGTGTCCGAAACATTAAGGGCATGCTCCTCCTTATGCTCGGTAACACTGGAGCAAGCAAATGCCACGAGGGCATAATCCCTCCTCGTGCTATGCTTCTCATGGATCCGAATGACCAAATAGGTAGGGATCAAAGAGTGTCTGAAACATTAAAGGCATGCTCCTCCTTTTGCTTGGTAACACTGGAGCAAGCAAACGCCACGAGGGCATAATCCCTCCTCGTGATATGCTTCTCACGGATCTAAATGACCAAATAGGTAGGGATCAAAGAGTGTCTGAAACATTAAGGGCATGCTCCTCCTTATGATCGGTAACACTTGAGCAAGCAAACGCCACGAGGGCATAATCCCTCATCGTGCTACGCTTCTTACGGATCCGTTGGTCAGACAAAACGTGTGGGAACACACTCCCCGCGGCCGTATTTCCCCAGGATTGATTAAAGCATAGAAAAATACATTTGAATACACGAAGAAGTTGTAGAATATCTTCGGGAAGCGACCCATGAGATCCCTGGATATGTTGGCAGTAAATCCGGTCGTTGGACTATCCGAACACGTAAGTACCTAGTACTACATTTTTACCGATTTACAAGACAAGGTTGGCTTCTAGCAAAGCGACATGCCTACCCAATTCTCCAGAAATATCCTTACAAGAATATGTGATCTATATCAGGCGTAGTATACGTAGTATAGCGTATCTCGATCCAGTATCGGTTGTCACATGCAAGGCCCGTGGCTGGAATTGTGTCTGCCCTGTACAAAGCACATATCAAATCTCTGGTAACTAGTCTCTATAATCTGATAATCATGACCAAGTCATATTATCCCGATGACTGCAGTACATAAGAGAACCAGTTCCGTATCCTATGTTACCATCATCTCCACTATGACTGGAGTGATACTTCTGTCTTGACATCACACCCAACACACTACGATTCTCAATATACCCAGCAGAGGCGTACACAGAACCTGTTAAAGCCCTGGATGACCTAAAACCAAAGTATATTGATTGTCGTAAGTATTAGCGGTGCAAGTCTCAGGTTAAGACCAAATACACCTACCCTGATTTCGGACTTCCATAGACACATAGTCATACTACCAATGGAATTTCGAGGGGTCTATCCAGAGCGAAGCTGTTTTCCGTACCATCAGTAAAACACAACCTCCTACTACACTTGCATGAGTATCCTATACCCAAATATATTAGAACTATGTTGTTATGCCCTCACAACGCGCACAAGTGTAATACTAGTCTTTTACGCATTATCGATGTCCAATCTCAATAATACTCTGACTAGGGATATTTAATGATTAAACCTTCGTGGATTGATACTGTCTCATATCATCTCAATCCAGGAACTAATCATAAGGACCTCCTATCATTTTATATATCTTGGTGATATAATCACAAATGATAAGAGAGCAATTACATTTTTCATATAGTTAATTTGTACAACAACATCATGATCTGTACAAATAGTGATGATATGGGTCATAACAGTCCAACAATCTCCCACTTGGCCTATAGCCAGTCACTCAAGTGTCCTACACCTGAACTATATACGGTTCGCTCAAATTTCTGAGAAAAGGCTTTCGTCAGCGGATTTGCATGATTATCATATGATGCGATTTATACGATCATCACATCGCGATGATGTATGATCCAAACGAATCAGATGAATATCGAAGTATATATCTGGATCGTTGATGAAACCATTAATTCTTTAGCCTGTGCTGAAGCCTAGCTCAGCTACTAACAGAACTATATCTAATCTAATTAGATTATTATCAACCCAAATGGCTTCTATTGCTGCCTCAGCTGTAGCAATAATCCACTTTTGTTGTTTATTCGGTAACAGTATCTTGCTTGGAAGATATCCAGCTCACTGTTTCGTTATTCAAACTTTATAGTACCGTTGTTATTGGTTAGGAAACTTGCAACATTGAACCCAGTCACTTCAAGTTCTCCTTCTCCATAGTATAAGATAGCATCCTTAGTTCCTCTAAGATACTCAAGGATGTTCTAAACATCAATCCAATGACTATCACTTGGATTGGCCCGATTGTGAGTCCATATGCTCAAAGCGTATGAGACACCAGGTCACGTACTTTTTTTTAATGTACTAGTTCTCGGAGATTAGTCAACAACTTTAAATCTATCCTAGTAGATCTTTATTCCTAGAATAAAGGTTGTTTCTCCCAAGAATTCTACGGAGAATTTCATGAAAGCCAAGCTTTCACCGATCGTTTTATGGGAATTTCATTTCCAAGAAATGATATATTATCATTATTTATAGGACATTTATTGTCAGTTCGCTCCCACTAACCTTCTTATATATACAAAAATCATTTTCATTTTGAATTAAATTATACACCATTATGATTACATCAAAACGATAATTCTAAGAACTCAATGCTTGCTTCAATCCATCCATGGATCGAATAACCTGCAAACCTTGTTTGCTAGTTTTAGTACGATAAAACCGTCAGGATGTTGTAAACATCCTCCAAAAGGTTTCCATTTTCGGAAAGCAATTTTGACGTTCAGCTGTCATATTTCATAAATGAAACATCCAGCATCAGCAAGTATTATCCAAATGGCTTTACCGTGGTAACAGGTAAAAGGTTTCGTTATAATCGACACAATGTTGATAACGATACCTTTTCGCTACAAGCCTAGCTTAGTACGTTGGTATGTTGCCTTCCACGTATGTCTTCCTTGAAAACTTATAGTACCAATAGGCACAATGCCTTGTGGTACTTCAACTAATATCCAAACTTGGTTGATATACATGGAATCCATTTCGGACATTATGACACTTTGCCATAATAGGGAGTCGATACCTTGTATCACTTCCTCATACGTAGTCAGTTCGTATTCCTCAATAAGATTAACATCTTTATGAGGTGAGATCAGAAACCCATACCCCAGGTTGTTTTCTGACTCTCTCCGACTTACGTGGTTATTGTGTATTCGAAGATTATGGTATAGTACATTTTTGATGAACTATTTGTGTTCCATTAAGGAATCGGTGCCTTGAATAGTATTACTCTGATTTTCATCGAGTTTTACTATCCTCCCACTTACCACTGCATATAGGTATTCCTCTTAGGAAAACCGCATGGCGAGCAACAATTACATTGTTCTCTAGTGAGTTATATAAGTACTATACTTTGGTTTCCTTAGGATAACCTAGAACTTAGGCACTTATCTAATTTGGGTTCTAGTTTGGTATCATCCAAACTTATGTCTAGCATTCCCAAATCATCAGGAATGAGAAACCTGGTTTCTTTCCTGTTCATATCTAATATGAAGTCTGTCAAACAGATCATTATGGAACCTTATTCAAAATAAGTTCTGCACTATTTAAATGCTTATCCGTTGAAGGAAATGGTAGCTCAGAGCGACTCATGATTAACCTTATCATGTCCAATAAAACTCGGTTTCTCCGTTCGGACACACCGTCAAATTGACGTGTTCCGGGAGGAGTCCTCATTGAAAGAATACTATACTCTTTCAAGTATATGAGAAACTTATTGCTTAAGTATTTTCATCATGGTCTAACTGTGATGTTTTAATACTTTAGCCGATCTGTTTGTCTATTTCGTGTCGAAACTCTAAAAGTTTCCGATTTATGTTTCAAAAGAAACACATAACCCTAACGCGATGCCACATCCGTAAAGGTCACGAAATATTCATATCCACCTCTAGCCTAGCTAGACATGGGCCCACTTGCTTCACTATGAACTAGGGCTAACAGATCGGTGGCATTTGCACTTTTACCAAGTAAAGGTGTTTTAGGCACTTTGCCTAATAAACTAGATTCATTAACTTTATTTGAATGAAATCAAATTTTTTCCTAATACCCACTCTTCGAAAGTGTGGATATACGAGTCTTGTTTAATTGTGTCCCAGACCACAATGCCACAATTAAGTTTCAACTGATTAATTCAGTTTGAACTATTTGTTTGCCATGTTAGATGTTTGAGATATTTTTATATTCAAAATATAAATGCCGTTATTCACATCTAATGTGTTTATCTCAATATCATCTTTATAAAATAAAACACTTTAGTGTTCTAGAATATAAAGGTATACCCGCAACGGGTTAAACCCTGATATAGAGATAATGTATATAGTCAAACTAGTTACATTGTAACAGTTTCCTAATTTAAGTACACACCCGAAAGGTAGTTCCTAAAATTAGGTATCTACGGTTAAAACAACGACTTTCGTCCCATTTCCAATTCGCAGATCAATCTCAACTGAAGTCAGTATCCTGCTCATAGCAGATTCTGCACATCAGTACATATTTTTGTACCACACTAAGTATTTAAAATCCAATTTTAATACTAATTATAAACATATTTTATGACAAACATATTTGAAGTCAGAGCCTTGCTCGTCTTCAATTCCTTCATGTCTGCCTTGTCCATACGGCAGTCACGCTTCCACGATCCCGTTTGCCACATTTTAGGCAGACATTTTGGGATATGTCATTTTTCTTCCCAAAAGATTATAATGATTTTACCTTTGCCCTTTTTCCACACTCCAGAAGCCTTCGGCCTAGTCTTGGCCTTCTGGGATGTTGAAGTAAGGTGCGCCTTGCGCTTCTTGCCTTATTGCAAACTTTGACTTTGTCTCATAGAGTATAGCCATTAACTCTCCAAGAATTTAGTATTGCAATTTAGTACTTCTAAGATCTAAGAATAGATCTTTGAAGATCCTTCAATTTCAATATCATACTATAAGGATCTAATCCTTAGTTCTGATTAAGAAATTAAGGAGTCTATTTGGCAAGCTTAATGGATTAAGCACTAAAGTTATCATCACATGAATCTTCCAAAGATCATGCTCTACTATTTGCTTAACTCCGGGCATATGCCTAATATGTTATTTTATCAAATAAAGTAACTTATTAGTTTTGAGGACCATCCTGAAATTTTATTCCCAATTTGAAAATTAAAGTCGTTTAAATACATTTTCACCCATGATTATGTTTTAAACATTAATCTTTCAATCTTATCTTGATTCTAATAGTCCAACTATTTAATCAATGATTTAGGTACTATTTATTATAATGATTACTTTAGTCCAACTATATAATCAACTATAATTTAAATGATTAAATTCAATTACATTGATTACTATAATCCAATTATAAAATCAACTATTAATTGAATAGTTTGAATACAGTCCAACTGTTTTATTGAAACAACGATTAAATATTAGTCCAACTAACATTTAATTTATTTGACGTAATATTTGATATGAGCGCGTATGGAAAGTTACTAAACGAATATTGCAAATTTAATACTTGCCTCCCACTATTTTTCGGCGAGCCTCCAACCCTCTGTGGAGTACTCGGGAAACCTTGTTTCCTAGTGGGCTAGGATCCCGTTAAATAACACACAATCTTGACTTTGGTCAACAAATTGTATGATAATTAACTAGGTAGATCTCTAAGATCAATTGGATCTCATCCAATTCCTAGATCCAGTAGGTGGACATCCAAGTTCGAAACATATATCTTATATATGCCAATATATCCAATATATTGCCTAACCTTTTTCCTCTGAATCAACTAAACTTTGGCTTTGGCACAACAAATTTAGTGATCCCAGTTAAGCGGAACCCATTGACCATGGAAAACTTCGTAATCAATGTTGATGGACAAGAAGTGATCTTGACTTTGGCCAACAAATCACAACTTGGACAAGACACCAATATGGAACAAAGCTCTCGTGATTCAAACACATCCTTGACGGATAAAGGTCTTGACTTTGGCCAATAAACCAATGCCAGTCTTGGATCTTGAGTTTGAATCACTCATGTTAGACATTATGTCCCATAGCGTCACTGTTTGTAAATGATATTGTATTATTGTACAAAATTAACTATGTGATAATGAAATTGCCTTTTGCCGTTTTGTAATATTATTTACTTTGATATATAAATGGCGAAAGTCCATATGATTAATACCAGATTGAGATGATATGAGACAGTATCAATCCATAAAGGTTTAATCATTAAATATCCCTAGTCGGAGTATTATCGAGATCGGACATCGATAATGCGGAATAGACTAGTATTGCGCTTGTGCACGTTGAGAGGGCACAACGGCATAGTTCTCATATATTTAAGTATTGGATACTTATGCAAGTGCGATAGGAGGTTGTGTTTTACCGATGGTACGGAAAAACAGCTTCACTCTGGATAGACCCCGCGGAATCCCATTGGTAGTATGTCTGCGTGTCTATGGGAGGCCGCATCAGGGTAGGTGTATATGGTCTTAACCTGAGACTTACATCGCTAGTACTTGCGACAATCGGTAAACTTTGGTTTTGGTGGTTGGGGACCTTAACCGGTTCTGTGTACACCTCTTCTGGGTTTATCGAGAATCGTAGTGTACTGGATGTGATGTCGAGATGGAAGTATCACTTCAGACATATGGAGGTGATGATCACGCAGGACACAGAACTAATACTCTATAAAAGGTTGCAACCGTCGGGACAATATGACCAGGTTAGGATTGTCCGATTTTAAGAGACTAGTTGCTTGATGTCCGATATATGTTTCGTACGGGGCAGACACATTTCCAGCCCCAGGCCTAACATGTGATCGTCCGATACTGGATCGATGTACGCAATACTACGGTATACTACGCTTGATATAGATCTAATATTCCAGTAAGAATATTTCTGGAGAATTGGGTAGGTATGGCGCTTTGCTAGAAGCCAACCTTGTCTTGTGAATCGGTAAGAACGTAGTACGAGGTACGTACGTATTCGGATTATCCGAAGACCGTATTTACTGCCAACATATCCGGAGATCTCTTGGGTCGCTTCCTGAAGATTCACCTATGATATTTGATTCGGACTTAATTAATCTTGGATTAATTGCGGAGAAACTTTATCTTGGATAAAGTGCCTTATTTAGAGAGAGAACGATTAATTTAGAATTAATCGATAAAATTATTATATTCGATATAATAATCGAAATTCGATTTCGACGCGAAATTAAAATTAGATTTTAATTCGGGCAAACGAGTTAATTTAGAATTAATTCGTTAGCGACGTAAATAATAATTTCGCTATGCGCAATTATTTATTTAAATTCGATTTAATTAACGTCGCGACGTATGTTCGGTATTTCGGAAATATCGAACCCGAACGCGTGAGTGCACGTGGGCCCACTTTCATTTGGAAACGTGTGGGGCCCACATGACACATGTCATTATATGCATTATTTAATTGTTAATACATTGCATGGTGATAGTGTACAATACACTCAATGGTTTTGCATGGAGTTTGAGTGTTTGACACTCTAAGCCATTGCATGATTTGTGTCATAAGTTTATTATTAATTTAATAAATATTATGGCATAAATATAAATTGATTTTTGTAACAAAGATCAATACAACTCTCCTCTCTCTCTCACAATGCCGTGACTTCCATTAGGGCAAAGAAGATTTGATTTTCCTTTCTCCATTTGCTAGCACATTGAAGGATCAAAGGAGGTGATAGGGAAACCATCAAAGAGCTTGGAATACACAAAGCTTGGAGCTTCAACTCTTCTTCCTCCCTTGGCCGAAACTTGAAGCTTGGAGATTCAAAGATTTTCTTCATCACTTCTCATCACAAAAGCTTTGTAAGTATGATTCCGCCATACTTCATCTTTTAATATATATTCATTGTTGTATTTCATATGCTTAATCTTTCCTTGGGACATATAATAGAAACCAACAACTCAATGGAAGGAAAAACGCTTAATATTTTGTGAGGGTTTTTCGCGTGCAAATTGGCAACCAATTTATTATCTTTGTTAAGGTATCATCATCATACACCCTTAAACATGCATTCTAAACACATAATAAGGCGCATATAATAAAATAATAATGATATGCGGATGGATACTTAAACACATTGATCCTAGATCAAATCTCTCCCTTTCATCTCTCCCGCTAGCACAAGTATTACTTCTACCCGTTACATAACACTTCTAAAGAAACCTCATTTACATTGAGGGGAATAGGTGAGAAGAGAAATACAAAGAGTAAGGAGGTAATTGGCTGGACGCGCATGACCAATTAATAAATTCTGAATTTATTACAATAATTTCCAAAATTGCCCCACCCATCTAATATCCATCTGATATACATTATTCATGCATCGCAACCATATATTCACACAAGCATGTTATCAATCAATCGAATCCAATTAATTAATCTGATATTACTGACCATCCAATGTTCAAACAACGATTTGATTTTGCGCGAGTCCAACTCGTTTTGTGAATAAGTACTCAAAGTACGAATTCTTGAATTAAATTAAACTACAACATTAAATACAATTTAATATGTATTTAATACTAATTCACTATTTAATTCCAAATTAAATACTACACTTTATTTGACGAACCTTTACGACTTAAATTCCAAATTTAATCGTTACGGGTCTCAAAGCCCGATTAACGTCCAACGTTAATTTAATTAAAGCCCAATGGGCTTTTAATTAATTTCTTAAGGCATGGACTTTTGGTCAACTTGGGTCAAACCCAATAACCAAAGCCCAATCAAGGAATAACCCCATAAGCCTAGAAATCAATTTAGGTCCATTAGGCCCAATTTAAAGTTAAAGGTCCATTAGTCATAATTGGACTTTATGGATATGGTTTTGGGCCCAATTGGATCCAACCAATTTGCCTAAACCAATCTTGGTACAACCAAGCCCAATAAGCCCAATAACAACTTTTCAAGCCCAATTTCCAAAATTATCCCAATTAATTAAATCACAAAGATTCCAAATTTCATATTTAATTAACCAAAGTGTATAGCATAATTAATTACCCAAATCAATATTTCTAAAACACCAATTAGCCTAATTAATCATGCTCATTTACAACAAAACATGTCCAACACATTTTATCAAAAATCAGACCCACTTCATGCTCATATATGTCTCGGCAATTTGGGTATATTTTGTCCAATTTCAAATCCAATCCAATTGAATCCAATTCAATATTTGCCAATTGATTTCAAGTCATCCAATGAATCAAAAATCAAAAATTCCAAGACATTAGGGCTTCTATCATTCTCGGCCAAGCCAAAGATTTTGGGGAAAATTGTTCCAAACAACTTTTCATGAAATTGATCCAATCAAATTTCAATTAAACTACATTTAAGCATACTCAATCATCCAATTTCATCAAATCATGCTCAAATACATTTTACCCAATTTTAACCCTAAATTCAAGTTTCATGCTTTTACTCGCTCTGATACCATTGTTAGGAAATCTCTAAGTCCCGAGGATCGATTAAAGCATAGAAACATACATATGAATACACGAAGAAGTTGCAGAATACTTACATCGATCGGTTGAGACGATGCGGTGAAGAACAAAAATCCATTTCTGCCCTCCTTGAGCTCTCGGCAGTGAGCATGTTTGGTGTCCTCCAAGAATTGGCAATCACCTCCATCAAGCTCCAAGCTTTGTGTTGTGAGTCCTTGCTCATGTGTGCGATTTCCCTATCACCTTCGCAAGACTCCATTGTGTGCTAGCACTCTTAATTTTTGCCACAAAAATCACTATTGCTTGCTTCTCATTGCTCTCGGCAGTGAGCCAAAAACCAGAAGAAAAAAAGCCCATTGTGGGTGTGAGAGAGGGAGGAAGAAAGAGAAGAGGGAATGTGTTGGTTGGTGGCAAAATGTGTATCTAATACACTTAATGAATTTCCAAATTCATTTACCAATTTTTGCTTTTCCAAAAAGTCAAGGCTTTGATGCCAACCACCTCCATCAATCAATCAAGTGACAAATTGTCATATCACTCAAAGTGACATGTGATTTGATGCTTGATGTGATTAATGATTTGACGCTGGATGTGACTTGTGGGCCGCACTTAAATTCGCAATGCGAGTGCGCTCGCAAACACTCCCGGGCTCGGGTTCACTAATTCCAAATTAACGAATTTTCCGTTGCGACGCAATTAAATGATTATGACTAGCGAAATCACTATTCATGTCGCTAACGAATTAATTCTAAATTAACTCGTTCGCCCGAATTAAAATCTAATTTTAATTCCACGTCGAAATCCAATTTCGTATAATATATCGAATATATTATTTATAGATTAATTCCAAATTAATCGTTATCTCTCTTTAATTAATATTTTATCCCAGATAAAATATCTCTGTAATTAATCCCAGATTAATTTTTCACTCTCATCTAATTAATCCCAGATTAATAAAAGTGCGAGTCATACGTCATCGGTGAATCTTCAGGAAGCGACCCATGAGATCCATGGATATGTTGGCAGTAAATCCGGTCGTCGAACTATCCGAACACCTAAGTACCTAGTACTACATTTTTACCGATTTACAAGATAAGGTTGGCTTCTAGCAAAGCGCCATGCCTACCCAATTCTCCAGAAATATCCTTACAGGAATATGTGATCTATATCAGGTGTAGTATACGTAGTATAGCGTATCTCGATCCAGTATCGGTTGTCACGTGCAAAGCTTGGGGCTGGAATTGTGTCTGCCCCGTACGAAGCACATATCGGATCTCTAGTAACAAGTCTCTATAATCGGATAATCATGACCTAGTCATATTATCCCGATGACTGCAGTACATAAGAGTACCAGTTCCGTATCCTACGTGACCATCATCTCCACTATGACTGGAGTGATACTTCCGTTTTGACATCACACCCAACACACTACGATTCTCAATATACCTAGCAGAGGCGTACACAGAACCTGTTAAAGCTCTGGTTGACCTAAAACCAAAGTATATTGATTGTCGCAAGTATTAGCGGTGCAAGTCTCAGGTTAAGACCAAATATACCTACCCTGATTTCAGACTTCCACAGACACATAGTCATACTACGAATGGAATTCCGAGGGATCTATCCAAAGCGAAGCTGTTTTCCATACCATCGGTAAAACACAACCTCCTACTACACTTGCATGAGTATCCTATACCCAAATATATGAGAACTATGACGTTATGCCCTCACAACGCGCACAAGTGTAATACTAGTCTTTTACGCATTATCGATGTCCAATCTCGATAATACTCTGACTAGGGATATTTAATGATTAAACCTTCATGGATTGATACTGTCTCATATCATCTCAATCCAGGAACTAATCATAATGACCTTCTATCATTTATATATCTTGGTGATCTAATCACAATTGATAAGAGAGCATTCCCTTTGTCACATAGTTAATTTGTACAACAACACCATGATCTGTATAAAAGTGACGTTATGGGTCATAATTGTCCAA
Source organism: Zanthoxylum bungeanum (assembly GCA_019454045.1). Taxonomy (NCBI): domain Eukaryota; kingdom Viridiplantae; phylum Streptophyta; class Magnoliopsida; order Sapindales; family Rutaceae; genus Zanthoxylum; species Zanthoxylum bungeanum. The sequence continues at coordinate 17,220 of SKCR01035711.1, read as the reverse complement.
CACCGGGGACCTACTGCCCTTCCTACAACTCTCCGCGGGACATTTTGGGAGAGGATTTATTTGATCTCCTAACCCTGTCGGGTTGTTTTAAAAAGGAAATAAAGAAAAAACCTATTGGACGTACTTCCTCAACATCTCGGCGTTCCAAGGCTTTTTTAGCCGTGTGCCGTCCATCTGTTCCAAAGTATAGGCACCCGGCCTTACTACTTCCATAATTCTATAGGGCCCTTCCCATTTGGCACCTAGCGAACCTTCCTCCAGCCTTCGAGTGTTCAAGGTGACCCTTCGCAATACCAAGTCAACTGGAAGAAAAACACGGGTCCGAACTTTTTTGTTGTAGAAACTGGCCATTCTTTGTTGATAGATTGCTGTCTTCATAACCGACTTCTCCTTCTTTTCTTCGATCTGGTCGAAATGACTTTTGATGAGTTCTTTATTCTGTCGGTCCTTATAATGCCGGACCCGGTGGGTAGTTATTCTGATCTCTGCTGGAATAACCGGTTCGCATCCGTATGATAATGAAAATGAAGTTTCCCCTGTGGAATCCTTACAGGTCGTCTGGTGTGCCCATAACACCTCCGGTAACTCCTCGACCTATAAGCTCTTGCAGGCTCCGAGCCGAGCTTTAAGATTGGATTTGATGGTTTTGTTTGTCGCCTCTACCTGCCCGTTAGACTTGGGATGGGCAGGTGAGGCGAATCTTAAGGCGATTTGGAGGTCTTCACAGAGCTTCCTGAAACCTTTGCTATCGAACTATTTTCGTTATCGGTGATGACGGCCCGAGGAATTTCGAACCTGCAGATAATATTCTTTCTTAAGAACTTCGTAGCTTTTTTCTCTGTGATTATAGATAGGGGTTCGGCTTCCACCCATTTGGTGAAATAATCTATGGCAACAATGACGTATTTCACTTGCCCTTGCCCCTTCGGCATCAGTCTGATGATATCCAGCCCCCACTGGGCGAACGGCCAAGGGCTGGACAGGGTGGTCAACTGTTCTGCGGGCTGGTGGTGAATATTGGCATTCTTCTGGCATCCCTCACATTTCCGGGCCACCCTCATACCGTCCTGATGCATGGTCGGCCAGTAGAACCCTTGCCTTAAAGCTTTAAAGGCAATTGATTGTCCTCCGGCGTGACTCCCACAGATTCTCGCATGAATTTCCCTGAGCACATAGTCGGCCTCCTCTTCTGCTAAACATCTCAGAAGGGGTACCGTATAGCCCATTCGGTATAGCACCCATTCGATCAGGGAGAACTTGGTGATTTTGAATTTCAGTTTTCTGGCTTCCTTTTTATCTTCAGGTGTCTCCCCGGTCTCCAGATATCTCCTGATTAGTTGCATCCATGAAGATTTGCTTTCCATATACAATACTTCTACCTCGAGCTCCCCTACGTTTTTTTCTCGGAGGCAGATTAGAGGAACTATTCTGGGATTTTCTGCCTTTATCGAAGATGCGAGTCGTGCCAGAGAGTCTGCCTCACAGTTGTTTTCCCGACCGACTTGCTCAAAATGCACGTTCCCCATTTTCTCCACCAACCTTCTTACCTCAGCTAAGTATGCTATCATACTCGGCTCCCTGGCTTGGAATTCTCCCTTCAGCTACTGAACAGCCAGTTGGGAATCGCTTCTTACAACTACGTCGTGGACGCCCATCACCGTGCATAACCTTAAATCGGCCAAAATTGCCTCATATTATGCCTCATTGTTTGTGGCCTCGAAGGCGAATCTCAAGGCGAACAATACTTCTTCACATTTACTGTTTTTCAATACGATTCCGGCCCCATTACCTTGTGAGCTGGCAGATCCGTCTACTGACATCTCCCATTTGTCTTCCCCCACGGTCAGAATTTGGGGTTCTGTGAATTCAGCAACAAAGTCTGCCAGAGCCTGCCCTTTTACCGCTGCCCTTGGGAGGTAAGAAATGTCATGTTCTCTCAACTCTACCGAACACTTTATTAACCTGCCCGAGACCTCTGGTTTTTTCAGAATCTGCCTTAAAGGATAATCGGTATAAACCCCAATAGGATAGGCCTGGAAGTAAGGTCGTAATTTTCCAGGGCGTGGTGATTAATGACAAGGCGACAAGCATCTAATAAAGCTTTACTAGCATAATACACTGGCCTTTGGACTTTATTGGCCTCTTGCACCAATACTGAACTCACTGCATGCTCCGAAACAGCTAAATATAAGTATAAGGTCTCACCTGGGGACGGCTTTACTAGAATTGGGGGCTGTGTCAGGTATTGTTTTAACTGCAAGAAGGCCTCCTCGCATTTTGGCGTCCAGTTGACTTCCTTTTTTGCCTTCTTGACGACTTTAAAGAAGGGGTGGTACTTGTCGGTTGCTCGGGAAATAAATCGATTGAGCGCGGCCACCTTACCAGTCAGGCTTTGCACTTCTTTTATCGTCATGGGGGATTTTAAGTCCAAAACGGCTTGGATTTTCTGCGGGTTTGCTTCTATGCCTCGGGAGCTTACCATATAGCCCAAAAATTTTCCCGAGGCCACTCTGAAAGCACACTTCTCCGGGTTGAGCTTTAAATTATGCTTCCTCAACAATTCAAAGGTTTTCTTCAGATCGGCCACGTGACACCCTGGCTCCTTAGACATTGTTATCATATCATCAAGATATACCAGCATCGATGCACCGATGAGTGGCTTGATAATCTTGTTCACCAGCCTCTGAAAGGTTGCCCCCGTATTTTTCAATCCGAAGGGCATTACTTTATAACAGTAAAGCCTCTGATCGGTAACAAATGTTGTCTTCTCCTCATCCTCGGGATGCATCTTGACCTGGTTATATCCCGAGAAAGCATCCATAAAGCTTAGCAGTCCCTGGCAGGCCGTTGAATCCACCAACTGATCTACCTTTGGTAGAGGGAAGCTGTCTTTCGGGCATGCTTTGTTGAGGTCGGTGAAATCCACGCACATCCTCCATTTCCCATTGGACTTCTTCACTAATACCACATTCGATACCCACGCCGGGTATTTCACTTCTCTGATGAAACCAGCTTTCAATAGTTTTTCTACCTCGGCAGCCATTACCCTGCACCGTTCCTGGTTAAAGGTACTTCTTTTTTGTTTGACCGGTTTGTGTGATGGGTTTACCGCCAAGCGGTGATTGATGAACTTCGGATCAATCCCGGGCATATCGTTGTGCCCCCATGCAAAGATGTCCGGGTGCTCCTTCAGACACTTCAGCAGGTCCTGCTTCAGGACCTCGTCTAAGTCTCCCCATATTTTTACATTTTTTCCAGGTCCGAAAAGTTCCATCACCTCTAATTCTTCGACTGCCCCTAGCCGGGCAGCTTTCTTTGGCCGAGGACCCGAATCTTTACTTGCTTCTTCCTCGTCTTCGTTCCCTTGTCTTTTCCGGGTACCTGCTTCAATGCAAAGGGTTTCCCTTGAGAGGGTGGCGAAATAGCTCTGAGCCACCTTCTGGCTTCCGCACACGATTCCAATCCCTTCCCGGGCGGGGAACTTAAATTTTAAGTAATAGCAAGACATTGCAGACCTTGTCTTCATCATGAAAGGCCAACCAACAATGACTTGGTAACTGCTCATGCAAACCACCACCGTGAAATTTATCATAATTGTCCGAGTCCGGGGACTGATTCTGATCGTCATTGCCAATTGTATCCTTCCCAATGGGACGACCGTTGAGCCCCCGAAACCGTATAGGGGAGTCCTATCGTCGGCCAGAGTCGCATACTCCACACCAAGGCCATCCAAAGCCTCCTTGGAGATTATATCCACTCCACTCCCGGGATCCACTAGGATTCTGTCTACCTCAGAACCGCCGATTGTCGCCTTGATTATTAATGCATCATCGTGGGGGAAACTCACCCCTCGAGCATCCTCCTCCGTGAACATTATTGGCACTGACCGACCACCTTGTATTTCCGAGTCCCGTTCTGTTTCTAACACTTCCAACCCCCGAGCCCGAATATAGGTTTTTCTTGACCGATTAGAGTCCCCGGCCAGTGTCTTCCCCCCTGCGATGATGTTCACCTGTCGGCAATGTGCTCTCTGACTGGCCGTCATAACTTCATGGTCAATATAATTATTCAAGTACCCATTCCGCACCAGGTCTTCCATTTGCTCCTGCATGTCTTGGCATCCATTCGTCGTATGTCCCCTCAAATTATGATGCATGCAATATGATTTATTATTCCTCTTGTCTGACGGGAATCTCATGAGGTCAGGTTCTATCAATAGACCTTTTCCCTGGATTTCCATGACGATTTGTCCCATTGGTTTATTCAGAGGAATGTATGCCTCTTCCCCGGCCACATGGTTCACCTAGGTCGAGATTCTCTTTTCCTGGACATCCCGAGGTACCGGTTTGAATTCCCTTCGCCTCGGGGGTGGTTTTTTAAACTCCTTGTCTGGCCTACGAGGAGCTTCTGTCCTCATCGTCTTCTCTCTGATAGTTGCCCCCCTCTGGGTAATTCTCTCCTCATCTTCCAACAAAATCAAACTTTCGGGCTATTTCCAGAGCGGTGGCATAATCCGGTGTACCCTGGATCCTCAGGTGAGTCCACAGCTTTCTGATCTTTAAGGCTCCCTTCAAACTCTCCAAGGCCTCGAGCGACTCATATCCTCCGACCTCGAGCACCATATTATGGTACCGCTCAATGAAAACCTTCAGGGGTCCATCGTCCCCCTGTTTCATGAGCCTCAATTCCCCAATTGTCTTCTTTGGGACGCAGGCCCCCTTGAAGTGCCAAACAAATGACTTCCTGAGTTACGCGAAGCTTCCGATGCTCCTTGGGGCTAGACTTCTGAACCACAGAATGGCAGATCCCCCGAAGGTTAGGGGGAATACTTTGCAAACGGCATCCCCTACTACTCCTTGGACCTCCATCAACAGGACAAAACTCTCAATATGGGATTTTGGATCAGTGTGGCCTTTGTAGGGCGTCATGGACAGCATGTTGAATCGTCTTGGGAACTTTACCGACCTTATTTCTTTTGTGAAAGAAGATTCAACTCGCAGTCCCGAGCATCTCCTGTGTCCGTTTTGAGGTTCGTGATAAGTGTGGTTTATACTCACTTATTACAGCATTTTTAGCTTACTGTTTTGTTAATTTCGAGATATTTAAATGTCATTTATAGTTTATTTTGCATTTTTATTTGTAGGAGCATTATTTCATGGATCTGGAACAATTGCACGTGTTTTGGGGACCATACGGGAGCATAGGACAAAGACAGGAGCAACATGGAGAAATTCATCACACCCAGCCAAGATCCCGAGAGAAGGGTGCCAAGGCGCCACAAATTCCATGCATTGGCGCCTTGGCGCCACTATGTTGGAAGCAACAAGCGCCAAGGCACCTGTTGCATGCAAATGGCGCCATGGCGCCATTTGCTAAACAATGCAAGGGCGCCATGGCGCCTTCCCAAAGTCACGCACCCATACTGAATGGCCGAGAGTTAGGCGCAGCGGCGCCCACTTAAGGAGCCGCGGCGCTGCGGGAAGAATCAGACACGCATCAGGAAAGTGATTTTAGGGTTTCAATAATCCTAATGATACCCAAAGACTCTCAGACTCAACTATAAATATAACATTACATCCAACACTCAGGGAGAGGCTAATACACTGCACAAAACACATAATTAAATATTTTTAGAGATCCAAGGAGTGGATTGAAGAGCGACAAGAGGAGATTAAGACGGTGACGTCCGGAGAGGAATAGATTCAATTCGGGTTTTATCTTCTTATTTCTTTCTTAGAACTCTAATGATTTCCATTAGATCATGGTTTGTGTATCATTGATTTTATCTTTTGTCATGAACTAAACTCCTTAATTCTGGAGAATGGTGTAATCGATGCTTGAACCTTGTAATTGATTGTCAATTTTGTGATGAAGTTTTGTTGATTTATTTATATTCTTTTGAGTTTAATGCTTTATGTTTGCTGGCCACAAATATGATGATGAATGTTTAGAATCTATCACTCGAGAGAGGGGATTTTGAATAGATCTAGAGAATTTGACCTAGGATTTTATAGAGTTTGAGAGAATCTGTAGTCCTTTGAAGACCTTAATATAGAATCACAAATCGTAATGAGTTTTAACTATTGGATTTTTATAGAGATATCGAAGTCTGTAGTTAATGATATTTCACTTGGCACTCGAAGAGGGAGTGGATAATTTTCGGAGTCTTGACTTATAAACAATATAACCGAACAATGGTAATTGGCATAACAAATACATAGGTGACAGCTAGGTGAAATCAGGATCCAGAATCTATATCGTATTAGTTCCTCCTATCCAATTATTTTTATATTTTATTATTTATTAAAATCTTTATTATTTATTTTCTAAATAAAATTAGGATTATCAATTGTAGTACTTAGTGCGAGTTACACAATCTATGTGGGTTCGACACTTTTAACTCATATTTATACTAAAACTTGACACCGTACACTTGCGGTACGATATAAAAATATCACATCAGTTCGCTCCCCACTTGGCCATTTCTTTTCTTAACCAAGATTTTATATTGTCATCTGTGTTACCGTGCCGGCTCCTGCGGCCTTCTTTGCGTCTGTCACCCCAGGTGCGGCGTTCCTCATGGCTTGAGGTTTCCCGTCCAGTTTCACCATCCTTCATATCCCCCATTCTGGTGTCGCGGGGGCCATCATAGGAAGAATCTGGCGACTATCTCCCCTCTTCTTCTTCCCACGTATCCTCCGTTTGTAAATCATTTTCTACCATTACGGACCTCATCCCGTATGGACCCTTCCTCCTCGGTTCATCGTCATCACTCACATCTGCGACCCTTTTTCCTTCCGCTATTTCGCCTGTCCTCCGACTGGTTCCGGCTTCAAGTATCTCATTATTCGTCTCTTCCATCCTCTCCAGTTTGTACATCATGGATTTCAGAAGGATTTGATTTTCCTCCATATCTTTCCTCATATTTTCCTTCATCTTCTCCATCCAATCCGCTGTTCAACTCCCTGACGACCGGTGATTTCCACCTTCTGCCATTGTCTTACTACGCGAGCTGTTTTTTGTTGATTCCCCACAGACGGCGCCAACTGTTGACGGCTGATTTCGGTCTCAGGGGCAATAAGGGTTTTTTACTCCCGAGACAATCCTCCTCCAACTGTGAATTTGTTTTGTTTATGGGAAACCAAAAACAAATTTGGCAAAAGATAGATAAATACACCAATCAACAAAGAGATTTTACGTGGTTCGGCGGATCAGATCCCGCCTACATCCACGGGCACAGAACAGACGATGTTTTATTACCGAAATATGTTTCTCTGATCTGTTTTGTGTTTACAAGTCTAATTCTCTCTTGTTCTCTTCTCCACTCTCAATGCTCTCTTTACAAGCACGCTTTCCCCTCCTATTTATAATAGTAAAGAAACAGTTTTTCTTTTCCTATAAAAATTCTTAGTCGAAACTACATTCACTTCCTTTATCCTATTAGGACACTGACATATCAATCTTTCCCCATGAAATTATGATAACTTTTCTTCTTACCCGTAAAAATAGAATGTCTTGTCTTCTGGAGCATATCCCGCCATATTTCTCGGTCTTTATGAGGTCGGTCACAATGGTCTTTTGAACTGAAAATGCTGCTATCGATCTGATAATGCCCGACCATCCGGTCTAGAGTGGTCGGTTACCGATCATAAAGTGCTCGGCCCCTTACTGTTGGCTTTTAGTGGTCGGGTCGGCATTAATGATCTTGTCCAAGAAGGGAATTACCTTTTTACCCCTGCCGTACTGCTTAAATATCATAGGGCCTGAAAATACCGCCAACAGGTATATAGTGAGTGTGTTATTGGACATTCTCCCATTTCAACTGGAAATCAATTAATGTATAAATTAGTGATGTTTTGAAAATCAAATCGGTTTATTGAATTGGTCAATCGGAAATCAACTGTGAATCTAATCTTGTTGAATTTTCAAAATTGGACTCGAAAAAACTAGTAAAATCAATAAAAATCTATGAACTAATGCACTGAGTTTTTTTTGAAAAAAATTAACAAAAAAATAATATTTTTTACTTTTTATTGAATTAAAATTATTTATTATGTTAACCGATTCTACCATTTAACGAAAATGATTCAATTAATCAAATCAGTGATTTATTGAATCTTTTAAATTATCAATTCAATCATCGTGAGATTTTTAAAATAATACAAATGATTCTTTTATCGTCATGCGTATTCTTAAATATATTGGAAGAATATTTTACGTGGGTTAACCAACATTATTACATTTCTTTGAAACATCAACATCATCAATTTTGAAGCCATTTTGGAATTCTAAAATGTGACAAGGAGTTGTTGTCCAATGTACCTAAAACTTGAGCCTCTTCCCTCTTGATTAATTTCATCCAAAATGAGAGACATTTTCTATAGACAAATCAAATCAAGCTTCCTTTTGGGCTAATTAGGAATAGGATTAGGGTTAGCAGCAAAATAAGCACACACAAACAAATGGTGCATTAATGTATGTCGTTGGCTCGGATTTCCTAAAATCAACTCTATCATCATTATAAACATCATCTTCTCCTGGGCCTCCAACCAGAGCTCCAACTAACATATTAGGGTTAGGATTTGTTGAGTTAAAGTAAATCGAACCTTCTTTGCATGCAATAGTTTGAGGATGATCTTTGATCGATGGTAATGAGGATCCCCGATGATGAATTCGTTGAGGGAAATTGTTACCATAACCAACCATGTATGACAATCCCATAGGGTTATCACCTAATATGTAATCAACCTGTTTCTTAGCTTGCAACCGAAGCGAAGCTGGGGTAACAAAAAGGTTACCACAATTAACAGATTGTGAAGTTTTGGCTAAGTAATTTGCATAAACCAGAAGAAGAAATGAAATTGTTGTGGCATGTTGCAGATTGCTGCCTCCGGGCTTGTAAATTAGGCCACCTGGAGTGTAATCAATGTGGGACGATGATGATTCGGGAATTAACGTGCACATGAAGCTATCTGCTGAGGCTTTATATGATTGCAAAGTGTACATGTTTCCTTCTAGGACTTCCTATAACAAGAAAAACATCCAAAATTAAACCTTTTAATGAATCAAACATGATATCTAGAAAGTAACTATCTGACCTTGGAGACTAGAACATTTATGCCGGCATGCTTATTGTCCCACCCAAATTCATTAATATTTTCATCAGCACCAAGTGTTTTGCCATTCATTTCAATGTAATTAAGGTAAGTATCATCCTGAGAAGCTCTTCTTAGCCAAGCGGCTCCCCAGAGCAATTCGTCCTGCAGAACCCATTACAAAAATTAGACTTTATATTAATTAACAAAGATTACATTAATTAACAAAGAGACGTATAATCCATACATACTTGGTATCCATCAAAGTCACAGTAAAATGGGCAGGCACCATCTCTGATATTAGAGTTGTCACTGTAAGCTCCTCTGTAGCTGTCTGCAAATTGAAACGCCTTGATTGCATTTCTAAGCAAGGTTTCTGCATATCCCGGGTCCGACGACCGGAACGCCAAGGATGCAGCTGATAGAGCTGCTGCGGTCTCACCAGCTACATCAGAAGCTGCATTTGGTGCATCAACGGCATACACAGTCCTAGTTGTGTCCATATCCTCTGGTCTCTCCCAACAATTATGATCAATATTAGGATCCCCCACCTAAACATTAATTACATTAATCAATTAGTCACAGTGGTTAAAAGTATCAAACCAAATAAATATAAATCATATCATGATACAGACAACATGTAGACCCCATGTAGCTCACAAACTTCAAAGTAAATATATATATATATATATATATAGTCAAAGGTTAAGTACGAAAAATAGAAAATGGTCCAATCTCACACAGTCGCATGCTTTACCAAATCGATAGTACTCAATTTTTGGGAAATTTACTGAAATGGTCATAATTTCTCTTATCACAATACAAAACTAATTCCGGATCTGAATATTAGAGGGGTAATAAGGAAGGGTATTTTAGTCTAAAACAAATCATTTTTACCTGTGAACATTTTAAGTTTGACTAATTTTGGAAACAGGAATAAAAAATATTAATGGATATTTTGGTAAATTTTACTAAAAGTTTATCTTCTAATTTTTTTTCATAAATATTTTGTTGATGGTGTTTTTCGGGCACTATGTTATTTAAACAACACGACATGGGTAAAAAGGGTAACTCCATTGATCGAGACCGTTAAAGCCGACCCGACAACTTGACGGTAAGAGGCCGAGCACTTTATACTAAATGGCCGAGCACTTGAGATCGGATGACCGAGCATTATCAGATCGACAGCAGCATTCTCAGTTCAAATGGCTATCATGACCGACCTCATGGAGACCGAGCACATGACGAGGCGTGCTCAGGAAGATAAAGCATCCTATTCTTGCGGAAAAGGGATAAGTTGTCCTACTTTAATGGGGTAAAGTAATAACTTAATATCCTAATAGGATAAAGGAAGTAAAAGTAGTTTTGATTAGGAATCCTTATGGGAAAAGGGAATAGTTTTGACTGGGAATCCTGATAGGAAAAGAAGACCATCTCCAAATTGGGAATTCTTGTACAAATAGGAATCTGATTTCTTCACCATTATAAATAGAATGGTAGAGTGGAGTGTAGAAAAAAAACAAGTTGAGAACAAGTTGAAGGTAAAAAATACGGGATCTGAATCTTTAAGCTCTGACTTGTAGAAAACAAAAAGAGACCCAAGAAAAGTGTTTAAGTAATAAAAGTATCATCTTGTTTGTGCCCGTGGACGTAGGTCGGATCCAAATCCACCGAACCACGTTAATCTCCTTGTCGATTGGTGTATTATTTGCCTTTTGCTAAGTTTGCCTTTGGTCCCCCATAACCAAACAAATTCACTATTGAAGGAGGATTTCCTCGGGAGTGATATTCCAATATTACCCTGAGACCAAAATCCACCGTCAACACTCTTAAAAGCAGCTCGCGTAGTAAGACGATGGCAGAAGATGGAAATCACCGATCGTCAGGGATTTCACCAGATAGTTCGGGAAATCCAGGATAAAGGTCTATTGGCCGAGCCTAATTTGAGGAGGTTCCCAATTAAGGAGGGAAATAGTAGGGCATACTGTATCTACCATGACGTAAGGGGACATGCCACGAATGGGTGCAGAGACCTACGGGAGCAGGTGGAAGACTTGGTGAAAGAAGGTTATCTCAGTGTGTACAAGACCATTCGGCTTTTGAGGTCGACCAAGTTGATAGCGGAAGTCATCCGGTCGGATGCGTGGAATGCTGAGATGCAGAAAGGATGTATTAAGAAGAGCATTGCTTGTAGTGACCCTCGTAGAGTTGCAAGAAAGGCAACGGATCCCCAAAAAGGTGAGTAAAACCTCTTCTGACTTAGGTTGACATTTGATTATGCTTGTTTGTTATGGCTCACACAATGGTTTTGATATTTGTTTTCCGGCTCGGGTCTGCTCTTGTACCGCCGAGACCGATGTTTCTTTCCGGCTCGGGTCTGCTCTTGTACCGCCGAGACCGATGTCTCTTTCCGGCTCGGGTCTGCTCTTGTACCGCCGAGACCTATGTTTCTTTCCGGCTCGGGTCTGCTCTTGTACCGCCGCCGAGACCGATGTCTCTTTCCGGCTCGGGTCTGCTCTTGTACCGCCGAGACCGATGTTTATTCGGCTCGGGGCTGGATTTCATTCCGCCGAGGCCGCTTGGTTATTCGACTCGGGGCTGGATTTTGTTCCGCCGAGGCCTCATGGTTTATTCAGCTCGGGGTCGGGTTACGTCCCACCGAGTCGGCTTCTTTGGACTAGGGATGTAACATTCCCCCAGAGCCAAGTCTTTCTCAGCTCGGGGTCGGGTTACGTCCCACCGAGTCGGCTTCTTTGGACTGGGGATGTAACATTCCCCCACAGCCAAGTCTTTCTTTCAGCTCGGGGTCGGGTTACATCCCACCGAGTCGGCTTCTTTGGACTGGGGATGTAACATTCCCCTAGAGCCAAGTCTTTCTTTCAGCTCGGGGTCAGGTTACGTCCCACCGAGTCGGCTTATTTGGACTGGGGATGTAACATTCCCCCAGAGCCAAGTCTTTCTTTCAGCTCGAGGTCGGGTTACGTCCCACCGAGTCGGCTTATTTGGACTGGGGATGTAACATTCCCCCAAAACCAAGTCTTTTTCAACTCGGGGTCGGATTACGTCCCACCGAGTCGGCTTCTTTGGACTGGGGATGTAACATTCCCCCAAAACCAAGTCTTTTTCAACTCGGGGTCGGATTACGTCCCACCGAGTCGGCTTCTGTGGACTGGGGATGTAACATTCCCCCAGAGCCAAGTCTTTCTTTCAGCTCGGGGTCGGGTTACGTCCCTCCGAGTCGATCGTCATCAGCATAAGGGCAAAGCATTTTCTCCACGGGTAGATATCGAGATCCTCGTTGACTGAGCACATGAAGGTAGCAGGAAGGACCAGATTTACAGCCAAGGCATTTTTCTCTGCGGTTCCTGGAGTGACCGCCGACGGGTTCATCGGCACACCATCTTTTTTTATAGTTCCCGGCATCAACTCGCAAACTCGTTGTTACCGAGAACTAGGGGATATATGTTGATGGTGTTTTTAAGCACTATGATATTTAAGCAGCACGGGATGGGTAAAATGGTAAATTCTCTTGTTGATCGAGATCATTAATACCGACCCGACCACATGAGTTAGGGGACGAGCGCTTATGATCGGTAACCCGACCACTTAAGATCGGATGACCGGCCATTATCAGATCGACAACAGCATTATCAGTTCAAAGGACTATTATGACCGACCTCATGAAGACCGACCAGATAGCGAGATATGCTCCAGAAGATGACACCCTATTCTTGCGGATAAGATGACAAGTTATCCTATTTTCATGGGGAAAACTGGTGAGTCAGAGTCCTAGTAGGATAAAGAAAGTAAGGGTAGTTTTGATTAGGAATCCTTATGAGAAATATGATTTCTACACTATTATAAATAGAAGGTTCTGAATCTTTCAATTCAGCGTCCCGGCGAACCAGAATTCGGATCAAAAAGAGCGTTTGATTGGTAAGGGCACATCCTCTACACGTCGGTCCACTGGGGAGCCTGTGTATTTCATGAGGGCTCCTCCTTACCACGCTGGAGTAGGCACACGCTACAGGGGCTCTACGCATCCCCGTGCTGTGCCTCCCACGGATCCGAGTGATGAATGGATCAAAGAGTGTCCGGGACGCTAAGGGCATATCCCTCCTTAGGTCCGGTATCACTGGAGCTAGCAATCGTCACGGGGGCCTCGTCACTCCCCGTGCTATGCTTTCCCACGGATCCATTACATCAGGTAAATGAGGATCAAAGAGTGTTCGACACATTAAGGGCATACTCCTCCTTATGTTCGGTAACACTGGAGTAACCAATCGCCTCGGGGGTATCATCCCTCCCCGTGCTATGCTTCTCATGGATCCTATGCGTCGAATATGTCCCTAAGGACCCTGAGCTGAGGGAGATGGTTCTGGGGGAATGTCCCGTCCCCAGACTAATGATTATGACTCGGTGGGACGTAACCCGACCCCGAGCTGAAAAAGGCGCTTGGACCTGGGGGAATGTTACGTCCCCAGTCCGAGGAGCGGCCCGCTCGGTGGGATGTACCCACCCGAGCTGAAGAAGGCACTTGGACCGAGCTGAGGCACTTGACCTGGGGAATGTTATGTCCCCAGTCCGAAGGGCTGACTCGGTGGGATGTACCCGACCCCGAGCTGAAGAAGGCACTTGGACCTGGGGGAATGTTACGTCCCCAGTCCGAAGGGCTGACTCGGTGGGATGTACCCGACCCCGAGCTGAAGAAGGCACTTGGACCTGGGGGAATGTTACGTCCCCAGTCGAAGGGCTGACTCGGTGGGATGTATCCGACCCCGAGCTGAAGAAGGCACTTGGACCTGAGGGAATGTTACGTCCCCAGTCCAAAGGGCTGACTCGGTGGATGTACCCGACCCCGAGTTGAAGAAGGCACTTGGACCTGGGGGAATGTTACGTCCCCAGTCCGAAGGGCTGACTCGGTGGGATATACCCGACCCCGAGTTTGTTTGGAATATTAAGGGCGAATTTCTCCTTATGTTTTGGTTTGTTGCATTGAGTATGTCCCCGGAGTTCTTTTGCAAACTTTTATTTTCAGAAGAGCGGATAAATAACAAAAGTTTTTATTGATACTTGGGGACATACTGCGCTTTTTACAACTCTCTGGGGCCATTTCGAGAAAGGTTCTGTATTTTGAATCTCTGTCCCTTATTTGTGGGTAGTAAGCAGATAGGAGGGAGGGGACGTTTACTGAAGTATTTTCTCAACATCTCGGCATTCCAGGAGGTCTCGTCGTATGGACTCGCTCAGGCCTCCCCCTATCTTTAAACTTTTCCCTGCCCCGTGAAGTTCTATCTCCTCGGTTTCCTCAGCTGCAGCTAGTCGAGCACTTTTGTTTGGCCAGGTGCCTGGGTCTCTGTCTTCTTCTTCTTCTCCCTGGTTCCTTTGTCGTTTTCGACTGTCTTCTGTGATGCATAGAGTTTCTCGTGAGAGAGTTGCGAAGCAGCTGCGAGCTGTTTTCTGGCTTCCGCACACAATTCCAATCCCTTCCCGGGTGGGGAATTTCAGTTTTAGGTGGTAGCAAGACATCGCGGCTTTCGTTTTCATCATGAAGGGTCGCCCCACGATGGCCTGGTAACTGCTCATGCAGTCTACCACAGTGAAGTTTGTCATGATCGTCCGGGTCCGGGGATGTGTCCCGACAGTCATCGCCAACTGTATTCTTCCCAGCGGGATAACGGCTGCTCCTCCGAAACCGTATAAGGGAGTGCTATCGTTGGTAAGGGTTGCATATTCTACCCCTAGGTTGTCCAGTGCTTCTCTGGAAATTATATCAACTGCGCTCCCGGGGTCTACTAGGATTCTGTCTACTTCCGACCCGCTGATGACTGCCTTGATTATCAATGCATCGTCATGAGGGAAACTTACTCCTCGGGTATCCTCATCAGTGAACATTATTGGTATCGACCGGCTTCCCGGTTGCCTTGTGCCCTGCTCTGTTTCTAAGACATCTGGTCGTCGGGTTCTGCTGTAATCTTTCCTTGACCGGTTGGAGTTTCCGGCCAGTGTTTTTCCTCCTGCGATGATATTGATTTGGCGACCACGTGCTCTTTGTCTGGCCGTCATGATCTCGTGGTCAATGTATTTGTTGAGATACCCGTTCCGTGCTAGATCCTCCATTTGCTCTCGCAGATCTTTACATCCATCTGTTACATGTCCTTTGGAGTTGTGGTGTACACAATAAGCCTTTTGGTTTCTTCTGTCCGGAGGGAATCTTTTTTGGTCGGGTTCCACTAAGAGGCCTTTCCCCTGGATCTCCATGACAATTTGTCCTAGTGGTTTCTTTAGGGGAATGTATGCATCTTCCCCGACCATATGGTTTACTTGGGTCGGGGCCCTTCTCTCTTGATTGTCCCGGTGCAGTGGTTTGAATTCTTTGTGCTTCGGGAGCGGTCTTCTGGATTCTCTTTCTGTTCGACGGGGGGCACCCTCCCTTGCGGTTCTTTCTCTAATGGTGTTCCATTTTCGGGATACTTTTTCCTCGCTTCTAGTAGGACGTACTTCCGGGCTACCTCCAGTGCGGTAGCGTAGTCTGGTGTCTCATGGATCCTCAGGTGGGTCCACAGTTTCCCGACCCTTAGGGCCCCTTTCAGACTCTCCAGGGCTTCTTGGGATTCGTACCCTCCGACCTCGAGTACAGTGTTGTGATACCTTTCAATGAAGCTTTTCAGTGTTTCGTCGTCTCCTTGTTTCATGAGCCTTAGTTCTCCTATTGTTTTTTTAGGGGTGCAGGCTCCTTTGAAATGCCGGATAAACGACTTCTTCAGTTGGGAGAAGCTCTGAATGCTCCTCGGGGCCAGACTTCTGTACCATAGGATGGCAGGCCCCCCTAAAGTTAAGGGAAATACTTTGCATATGGCGTCGCCCGTTACTCCCTGTACTTCCATCAGGAGGACAAAGTTTTCGATGTGGGATTTTGGGTCGGAGTGGCCTTTGTATGGTGCCATGGTCGGCATGTTAAATCGCTTCGGGAACTGTGCTGCCTTTATTTCTTCCGTAAGGGGAGACCCCTCTTCCTCGCCTTGGGTGTCTCCCGCGCCGATCTTGAGGCCTTCTCCCCATCTGGTCATCTCTTTTCTCAACCAAGATTTTATTTCACGGGTTGTGCCCCCGTGTCGCCTCCTGTGCCCTTCCGTGTGTCTATTGCCTCGGGTGCGGCGTTCCTCATCCCTTGGAATTTCCCGCACGCTTTCGCTATGCTCCATGTCCTCTTTTCTGAAGTCGTAGAGACTGTCATAGGAGGGATCCGGTGATGGTCTTCCTTCTTCTTCTTCTTCTTCCCACGTGTCCTCTGTTTGCAAATCTTTTTCTACAACTACGGATTTCATCCCATATGGGCCCCTCCTCCTGGGTCTATCGTCTTCACTTGTGTCTATCACCCTTTTCCCTTCTGCTCTTTTACTTTTTCTTCGACTGGTTCCGATGTCTGGTCTCTCGTTGTTCGTTCCCTCCATTCTCTCTAACCGATCCATCATGGATTTCATGCTTTCTTCCATCTTTTTCATCCAGTCTGTTGCTGGACTCCCTGAAGATTGATGTTTTCCGTCTTCTGCCATTGTCTTACTACACGAGTTGCTTTTTGTTCGATTCCCCACAGACGGCGCCAACTGTTCACGGCTGATTTTGGTCTCAGGGTAATATTGGAATATCACTCCCGAGGAAATCCTCCTCCAACTGTGAATTTGTTTGGTTATGGGGGACCAAAGGCAAACTTAGCGGAAAACAAGAAAATACGCCAATCAGACAAGGTGAGAACAAGTTGAAGGTAAAAATACGGGATCTGAATCTTCAAGCTCTGACTTGTAGAAAACAAAAAGAGACCCAAGAAGAGTGTTTAAGTAATAAAAGTATCATCTTGTTTGTGCCCGTGGACGTAGGTCGGATCCAAATCCACCGAACCACGTTAAATCTCCTTGTCGATTGGTGTATTATTTGCCTTTTGCTAAGTTTGCCTTTGGTCCCCCATAACCAAACAAATTCACTATTGAAGGAGGATTTCCTCGGGAGTGATATTCCATATTACCCTGAGACCAAAATCCACCGTCAACAGTTGCGCCGTCTGTGGGGAATCAACAAAAAGCAATTCGCGTAGTAAGACCATGGCAGAAGGCGGAAATCACCTGTC
>SKCR01035710.1:0-49587 GCA_019454045.1 Zanthoxylum bungeanum | reverse complement strand
ACGGCAAGAGATTAGAAGATTGATAGGTATATAAAACGCAAACAAAAGAAACCCTAAAGTGCATTCAGAAGTGTAGTTTATATATCTAATCTAATATATATCTATATATATCCGTGTGTGTATTTTTTTTTTAACATAATTTTTTTCCCATCTACAAAGATTTTATTGATGAAAGAAACAACAAGAAAGTGTTCTCATTGTGGACACAATGGCCACAACACAAGAACTTGTCACTCTAAGGGTTGTTTTAAACTCTTTGGTGTCAATATTTCCGATCAAATCCAAGACCAATCTATGAAAAAAAGTGTGAAAAGGAGTTTTAGTGTGGGTAATTTACAGTCTTTTGCAGAGTTTAATGCTCATGTTGATCAAGGATATCTCTCTGATGGACAGATTCATACTAAACATGAAAGGAAAAAGGGTATGTTTAAAAAAATTAATTAATTTTGTATTGGATATTTATTTTGGTGATGACGGATCTAAACTATGACTTGTTTTAGCCGTGATCCTTGTTGTTTGGGCATCTTTGAGATAAATTAATTTGTTTGCTTTGCTGCATTTGTTTGTTTTGCTGCATTATTTTTTTCAACCTTTCATCCATTTAGATTTTGTTTAGTGAATATGTTGCCATCAGTTTTCCTTTTTATTTTTTCCTTGTTTCGTTTGTTTGGTAGATGTTTATTTTATTTGGGGAAAAGCACTTTCGAGGAAAATGAAATAAATCTCCGAATGTTTTGAAAAAAAACATACAAATGCAATCCCTTATTTCCTAATATTTCATGTGTTTCGACCAGTAAGTTAAGGGTTAATATCATAAATTAGCATAAAAATGACATGTGATAATTCATAGCAAATATAATAATTCACTAAAATTTCCATCCAAACTAAAAAAATTAAATTTATTAACTGATAAAGATTTGTATATCTTTTTTAAAACACTAGAGAATTAATATAGCTTTCCTTCTCATTTTTATTTATGCATAAGTTATTTTTTATTGATATACCTATGAAAAATAAAACTTCTTGAAAGGTGTATAGTTTCTACCAAGGCCAATTTGACTTAGAAGATTTCTAAATAAAAAAGAAATTTCATCACGATAAACAGTAAACATGGCTCTTTGAGCTGAAATTATTATTATTAATTATTAGCAAATCTTTTACAGGATCTCTTTTTCTTTTCTTCTTCTTTTTTTTTTTTTTTGCCTGATGACTAACGCCTTGGTTGCTTTTACGTTCAGGCAAGCCATGGACAGAAGCTGAACATCGAGTATTTTTAGAGGGTTTGAAGTTGCTTGGAAAAGGTGATTGGAAAGGAATTTCAAAACAATTTGTGAAAACAAGGACCCCAACACAAGTTGCTAGCCACGCACAAAAGTATTTTCTTAGACAAGCTACGACTGACAAGAAGAATCGAAGAACAAGTCTCTTCGACATGCCCTTGAAAGAATCTGTAATCTCTCTTACTCTTTCTCAATTCCACACACTAAACAAAATTATTATACTTTCATGCCCTTCTTCTTCTTTTTTTTTTTTCCCACAAACTTAAGTTGATGGGTTAATTTACACAGGCTCCTTCTCATCCTTCTCTCAATTTAGTGAAACCTCCTCAACCTACTACAACTTCATCAAAGGTATATTTTTAGCATTCTTTGCTCTAGTATTTATTTAAAAGATAGGGGTGGGTAGAATCGCAATTATATTTTTTGGCCCTTCCCAAGATTCCAAAAAATTCTTGAAAATCGCTTGATCAAGTTGTGGGACATTTTCTTAATTATTTGGTTAATTAAGCTTTTGTTAAGAAATTATCTTCAGAGCATATCTTTTAGGGGCTCTTAATTACTTTCATTACAGGCAAATCTGTACTGTGTTCAGAACAGATTCAATCAATTAATAATTCATTTTGGTCATTTACTCATATTATAGGGTTGCACATTACGTCAGTATATGAATGGGTTTTCAAAACATAGCCCGGAGCTTGTTGTTTCAGTACCTGCAACCACCGGCCTTGCTTGCCATTATGGGATCCCATACGTGGTAAGCACCAATTATTTTTTTTTCATTTCTTTTTTAAATGTTTGTTGTTTTATTTTCCAATTTTTTAAAGTATAACTTCTGTGGAAAAGATCGTTACATTAGAAGTGTAACTCGATGGCTCATCTTAGAGTCCTTTTGTGAACGGGATTGCAATAACACTAATTTTGTTTACACATTTTTTAAGACCGTATATAAATTTCAATCGTTGAAACTGTATATGCCTATATGGTCTAAAGATTGTGTAAGATTTTCCTATATAAAATATAGTGTTAGAGTTGTCCTAAATAACCAGTGTGAGTAAATAATAAATAAAATATCTAAAATTAAAATCATTTTATATTTAGATTATTTTTAAAATCATGTCGACTTTTTCCATAACCACCTTTATTGTGTAGTACCGTTTTATTTACAATTTCTACATGCCATTGTTAATTAAATAAACGGCAGAATCATTTAGTTTTAGTATATCTTATTTCCACAGTACCGAGTACCATGCAGTGGTCGGAGCTCTACAAGAACTAGTAATATTAATTTGTCACGATCATTCAATTTTCAGAGGCCAAATTATGGCTACATGCCGGCAGGATTCTATGAAAGTTTAACTCCCAATTCACAGCAGTCCTTTCAAAGCAGCATCAATAAAGAATGTCCAAAAATCTCAATGGAAAAAGATTTTTTGGATCTTAAAATAGGATAGTTTTCAAATTGTTCCAAGAGCTGTTTTTAATTTGTTTATGCAATTTTGTGGCTCTCCTTTGAGATGTAGAATTAGAGAAACAGTTGAAGTTTATGCTTTATCAATATAGTTAAGATTTTTTTCCTCCCTCTAACTTTCCTATGAGACTCAAAGGTTTCTCACTGTGGGAGTTTTCTTGGCTACTTAGTATCTATTTTTTATTGGAGAATATGTGTCATTAAATAAAATTAACATGCATTAATCAATTAACATACTAAAAATCAGAACTTAAATTATGAAACTTAGGAAAACAAACCTGGAGAAGTTGAAGATGATAAAACCAGAATCCAAGTCGAGATGTCTCTGTCATTAAGAACTTATTAGCTCTGTATCGGTGCTCAACGAATTATGTCTTGTGGCTAACGTTCTCCTAAGATTACTTGGATGCTTCTTGTAGAAGGGGCACTCCTTTCACAAGAACTTGAACAAGGAAAAAATGGTGGAAACTCTCTTTTTTAACTTGACTCACTTATGAATGACTTGTTAGTGTTGGAATTTCTGGATGTTCTCAAATGAATCCAAGACCTTCCTTTATATAGGCATGGAGAGGTGACTTTGAGAACACCCTTTGGCTTAGGGTGTAACCCTCCTAAAGGTTATACCATTTCCTAAAGCCTAAGAAGGTCTAGAGAAGCACCCTTCCAATGTAGAGGACATGTCCTTTCATCATTGTGTCTTTCCCATAAGACACTTCTTAAGTGACATGTCTCTCCTACTCTATTACTATATATATTAGAGAATTTATAACAATCCCCCACAATTCTCTAATATTAATGCAGACACTTAAGAGAGTTTTCGTGAAATAAAACTGCATCGAAATAGGTAGCTTTCTCCTTGAACCTTTCCTAGTGAATGACAATCGGATTTACTTGGAAAACCAGTGACCCATAGTCTTGAACTGTTCTGCCATTGGTGTAAACCAAGACAGTTGCCAACACACAGCTTTACTTCGACCATTTCTCATTCTACGGTTGTGTTCATTTCGGTCATGAACATGTCCTTGATTCATCAAGTACTTTAGGGAATTCATCCGTTAAAACTCACATTGAAGTGGCCTCACTTCTTACTTGAAATAGGTGATCTACTATAAATTATATAATATGTCTTAACCCCTATTAGGACTTTTCTCCTAATATAGTGATCATTAAAAGCCTTAGTTTATCATAACCTTGACAAACAACACACTGCATCATTACAGGAATGAGAAATAGTATAAAACTCTACAGTGCTTGTTTTGAATTGCACAAAGTTTCAGTTGTCCTTTTTGAACCTAGATCTTAGGATCTCTAGTCAGCTATGTTAGGTTTCCACAGTGACAATTCTTAATTTATAGGCTTCAAGCCCATTCCCCTTGATGACTTCTCAACTTGCTCTCTAGGTAAACCTTTAATAAGTGGGATCCGCTAGGTTTTCCTTTGATTTGACATAATCTATCGAAATTATGCCACTTGAGAGCATTTATCGTATGGTATTATTTCTGCAACGTATGTGTCGAGACTTAGCATTATATGTTATATTTTGGGCTCTCCCAATATCTGATTGAATATCACAATGTATGCTTATAGCTGGCACTGGTTTGGGCCAATTTGGAATATCCTCTAGGAAATTTCGAAGTCATTCTGCTTCTTCCGCTTTTTTGTATAATGCTATGAACTATGATTCCATAGTAGACCAGGCAATAAATGTTTGCCTCGAGGATTTCCATGACACGACTACACCACCAAGTGTGAAAATAAATCCACTCATAGATTTGGAATCCATTGTATCAGATATCCAGTTAGCATCGATGTATCCCTCTAGAACATCAAGATATCTCGTATAATGCATACCATATTTTGAAGTTTCTCTTAGATACCTCAAAACTCTTACTATGGCTTTCCAGTGGTTATGTCATGGATTCCTCGTATATCTGCTAAGTCTGTTTACAGCTTGAGCAATATCAGATCGTGTGCAATTTGTGAGATACATCAGACTTTTGATGATTATTGAATACTCTAATTGCGATACAATTGAGCCAATATTCTTTGATAAATGAAGAGTTAGGTCTACATGAGTTCTAGCCATATTTAGATCTCCTTTATTATATTTCTCAAGTATCTTCTCAACATAATGAGTCTGAGATAATATATACCCCTCTGATGTTATGGAAATCTTAATTCCAAAGATCACATCAGCTACTCCTAATTCTTTCATATCAAATTGTTGGTCAATACTTTCTTGGTACTGGTAGACTGAATCATCTCATGAGTACTACCAATTATTAGCATATCGTCTACGTAGAGACACACAATGACATATCCTTTTTGAGTTGATTTGGTGTATACATACTTATCACACTCATTGATTTTGAACCCACTTGACAACATCTCTTTGTCAAATTTTTCATGTCATTATTTAGGTGCTTGTTTTAATCCGTATAAGGATTTTACAAGTTTGCACACCTTTTGTTTTTATCTAGGAACATTGAAACCTTCTGGTTGTTCCATGTAAATCTCTTCATCTAGTTCACCATTTAAGAATGTCGTCTTCATATCCATTTGATGTATTTCAAGACCAAATATAGTTGTTATAGCTATGAGCATTCTTATTGATGTGATACGAGTCACTGGTGAATATGTATCAAAGTAATCAAGGCCTTCTTTTTATCTATAACCTTTTATGACAAGTCTTACCTTGTACTTATCTATTAATCCATCCGGTTTCATCTTCCATTTGAATATCCATTTGTAGCCCAGTGGCTTACAACCTGGAGGAAGATCAACCAACTCCCAAGTATGTTTTTGTAGGATGGAATCAATCTCACTATTGATAGCTTCTTTCCACAATGGTGTCTCCGATGAAGACATTGTTTCTTTATAGCTTTGAGGCTCATTTTCTAACAAGTATGTAAGAAAATCGGGTCCAGATGACTTAGACGTTCTAGCTCTTTTGCTACGTCTAGGTTCAATTTCCTCAACATTTTCATGTTGATCTGATTCTTGGTCAACTTGATCACTGCATTTGACAGTATCAATAGTTCTTTTGAGAGACATTGTTCCTTGTCTTTTCTTACAAAGAAATTTCTCTTCAAATAATGCCGCATTCCTTGACTCAATTATCATATTTGGATTGATGTCGGGAATTTCAGACTTCGATACGCTCTACTGTTGTGAGCATATCCAATGAATGTACAATCAACAGTCTTGGGTCCTATTCTAACCTTTTTAGGTTTAGAAACCATCACTTTGGGGAGACACCCCCACACTTTCAGATATTTATAGGAAGATACGTGACCTTTTCACAATTCATATGGTGTCTTGTCCAATCTTCTGTGAGGTAGCTTGATCAAAACGTGGTTGGCGGAAAACAAGACTTTCCCCCACAAGTTCTAGGGTAAACCAGTGCTTTTCAAAATGACATTCATCATTTCCTTCAATGTTCGGTTTTTACGTTCCGTAATCCCGTTTTGTTAAAGCAGATAAGGAGCAGTAATTTCGTGAATAATTCCATGATTGGAACAATATTCACCAAACAGTGACATATATTCACCTCCTCTATCACTCCTGATTCTTTTTTATTTTCTTACCAAGTTGATTTTTAACTTCGTTCTTATAGTGTATAAAGCTCTCAATAGGTTCATTTTTGCTCCTCAGAAAATACACATAACAGAATCTTGTGCTATCATCGATAACAGTAACAAAGTACTTTTTACCGCCTCTTGTTTGCACAATATTCATATCACACATATCGAAGTGTACAAGTTTCAAGGGTTCATAACTTCATTCTATGGAATGAAATGATGCTCTATGCATTTTTGCTTCAACGCAAGCCTCACATTTATGTTGGTTATCAATTGTAAATTTAGGTATAAGGTCAATGTTAATTAATTTACGCATTGTATCATAATTAATAGGTCATAACCTTCTATGTCATATATTCTGTGACTCAATAATATAAGCGGAAGATGTAGTTTTATTATTAGCACTGTTTCGATTGACAATCATTACATTGAAATTGAAAAGGCCCTCAGTGAGGTACCCCTTTCCTATATAGACATCGTTCTTGGTCAGTACAAATTTATCAGAAACAAATACAAGCTTGAAATCATTCTTGTTAAGGAGTGAACCTGAAACCAAGTTCTTCCGAATATCAGGAAAATGCAAAATATTCCTCAATGTAAGCTATTTCCCATATGTCATCTTCAGAACTATTGTGCATTGTCCAACCACTCTAGAGGTAGAAGAGTTTCCCATTGTCAGATGATCGCCACTATCGACCTTCTGATATGAGGAAAACATCTTGCTATTAGCACATATATGACGAGTAGCCCCATTGTGTACCCACAATTCTCTCGGATTCCTAACTAAGTTGGTTTATGTTACAACTGCTGAGAGGTTCTGTAGGAAATGTTTTCCTTGCGCAACGGAAACGACTTAGGCACACGGATCGGACTTGAAAATTTTTTTTGCCCTTCCGTTTCAGTGGCCGAATGTGACCAGCAGTACCACTAAAATTTTGCTACTATTTTGAACAAAATTTCAGACCCAAAACAGCCCCGGAACAGTCCCTGAATAGCTGCACAAAAATTGGACTGTTTTGGACCCGATTTACGGCCGGCTAACTACCGAAACAATCCCTGATATGTGTGGACAGTGGTTGTGTTTCAGTTCTGTTTTTACACTTGAAAACAGCCCCGAAACAGCCCTAAAATAACCCTTTGTGTTTCCCAAAAAACTGGAGAAAAATAAAATCAAACCGAGCCCCAAATCCCCTTTGATGTGCTCGGTAGTGGCCAAAAATTACCCCCACTACCGTGAGTAATATAGGATGGAGAGAATGAGTTTTGGTTTAACACCACAAAGTCTTCCTAACTATATCTCATTACCAACAGAAACTAGTGTGGGCTAGACTCATAAAATAATCCCTAAACGTTTTAGAGATTGAATCACACTTGGTTTTTATTTTTGTTTATCTTTTTATTCTTTATTTTTGTTTATCTCAACTTTTGAGAGAGAATGAAGAAGAAGATGGAGGCTAGGGTTAGAGAATGAGAGTCTTACCAAAAGAAAATCCAGTTTTCTTTTTATACCAAGGATAATTAATTTCCAAAAACTAAGAAATCCTTTCCCCTTCCCCTTATGTAAAAATCGGCCAAAACAAGGAATTTCAAAAAAAAATTTGTAACATCAAATTTTCAATTACCATAATTGAAAAGATGTTACAAAAATTAATAAGTTATCACCTAATAAAAGGTGTAACTTCCAAATTGAATTCAAGGGTATCTAAAACCCAAATTTGGAATTCCAAGTTTACCCTCCATTAAATTATATCATATATAATTTAATAATCAATAATAAATAATTATCATATAATCATTTATTATAAAAACCATATATTAAATTTTATTATAAAGTTCCTAGTGTGACTAAATAATATAATTAATCATATTAATAATATTTATATTTTTGTGAGTATATAATTGGACTATCCAATTATACTAAATTCGCTATAGTATATCGAGCTAGCACAGGGACCAAATGGACCTACGGTTCTGAGCTCCAATAATCTAGAAATATTAATTCAGCTCTTAATTAAATATTCTGAATTATTAACTCTGGGTTATTCCACTAAAAATCCGAAGTTTCACTCACATTGCCGCTGATGGTATATTAAGGCGAACCAAGTCGGTGTCCATCGATATAGTCACTAAATACGAATTGACCCTTCACGAGTATCTCGTAATTAGAGCCGAGTCATAATATCCGTTATACCCCTCTAATTATTGATACCTTAAGTACCATTGATTCTCTGATGAACGATTTATTCATAACCATCATGAATTTTAATCTTTCTATTCGTAATAGAAAGACTTTAGCGCTCTAACCGTTCAAGTACCGAATCAACCCTTAGGGAAGATACTCCTCTACTTCTCATAAGAAGGAGTGAACTTCATATCTATGTAAAACGTTTCCAGCTACACAACAGACCATGCCCCAAAGTATATAGTTATTGGTCGGGACTACTACACCAACCTCACCTTTGTAAATCAAAGGACACAGCCTGTCATACAGGAGTTCGTAGTACACTCAGGATTAAGATCAATATATATATGACCATCTAGTAGATCGAAATGACTTTCTTTATTTAATGGAGATTGTGAGAATGTCATTTCCATCTGGGTCAAGTCCTATATGATGACATCATATAAGGTGCCTCCATTCTCATGTCTCTACATGGGCGATCCCGGATTTAGGTCTCCATAAAAATATAGATGGACCGCAGCTATAGATAAACTACAAATAAAGTACCTGCTTTGTTTGCTCTCTATGGACTATTTAAGATTACTAACTTCAAACTTAAATCATCTTGTATATGACACTCATACACTAAGTCTGAAGGCACATAAGTAATCTAGGGTAATCAAGATAATTTATAATATACGAAATTGAAACAAACACTTTGATAAATAAATAATGCATCATTTTATTTCAAAATATATAAAACTGTTTACATTACATGTAGCTCTAGGACATATATCCCAACAATCTCCCATTTGCACTAGAGAAAATGGGACATGTTATGTAATCATAGACCATTTATGTGACCTTCAAACACTTTAGTCGACAAGGCCTTAGTAAACAGATCAGCTATGTTCCTTTGAATTTCCTCTCGATATGGTTTCCCTTCTTGTGGCTTCTTGGTTCTTTGAATTTTCCACTACACCACTATTATCGTAATAAAGTGTGAATGGTTTATTCATATCTGGAACTACTTCCAGATCTCCCAAGAATTTACGGAGCCAGACTGATACCTTAGCTGCTTCACAAGCGGCTACATACTCAGCCTCCATAGTGGAGTCAGCAATGGAAGATTACTTTACACTGCTCCATACTATAGCCCCACCACCTAGGGTAAACACTGATCCATATGTTGATTTCCTAGAATCGACATCTTTCTGAAAATCAGAGTCCGTATATCCCTCTAGGATCATATCCTCACCGGAATATACAAACATATAATTTCTCGTTCTTTTAAGATACTTGAGAATGTGTTTCACAGCCACCCAATTATCCAATCCTAGGTTAGATTGAAACTTACTGACTACTCCCACTGCAAAATAGATGTCTGGTCTCGTGCATAGCATAGCATACATGAGACTACCAACTACTGATGCATATGGGATATGTCTCATTTCCTCAACATCTTGAGGTGTCTTAGGAGACTGTTCTTTTGAAAAATGAATTCCATGACGATAAGGCAGAATGCCTTTCTCGGAATTGTGTATCCCAAATCGCACAAGGATATTGTCGATATATGATGCCTGAGACATAGCTAACAGTCTTTTCTTGCGATCCCGAAATATCTGAATCCCAAGAACATAACTAGTCTCTCCCAAATCTTTCATTTGGAATTGGTTAGCTATCCAGGTTTTCACGTCCGATAATATCTTTACATCATTCCCAATGAGTAAAATATCATCAATGTATAAAATAAGAAAAACCATATTCCCGTAAATGACGCGCTTGTATACACAAGGCTCATTAACATTCTGCTCAAAGTCATAAGACTTGACCGTGGTATCAAATATTATATTCCAAGATCGAGATGCATGCTTGAGTCCATAAATGGACCTTTGCAGCTTGCAAACCTTTTGCTATTGACCTTGGGTTATGAACCCCTCTTATTGTACCATATAGATACACTCATCAAGATTGCCATTCAAGAATGCAGTCTTGACGTCCATTTGCCAAATTTCATAGTCATAATATGCGACAAAGTGCGGATGGATTTGAACATGCCTACTGGCGAGAAAGTTTCCTCATAGTCAACTCCCTCTTTCAGGTATAACCTTGGCTACTAGCCTAGCCTTGAAGGTCTATACCTTCCCATATGCTCTCATCTTCCTCTTGCAGATCCACTTGCAACCTATGGGTTTCACTTCATCAGGTTGGTCTACAAGTTCCCAGACTGAGTTGAAGTACATAGACTCAATCTCTAGGTTCATGGCTTTGAGCCATTCCTCTTTATCAGAATCATCCATTGCACTACGATAGATTAATGGATCATCTATACCATCGCTGGATGCGACAACTTGTGCCTCTCCAACTCCAAGATAAAGATCAAGTTGTCGTACAAACGTCCCACTACGTCTAGGTGGTAGATCATTTTGATGAGCTTGCATCTGAAGCTTAGATGTCGAAGGTGATATGTATTCATCAACTGTTGTTTGATGATGGTGTGCTGGTCGAACCAGCAAGTAACTCCTCGAGTAACAGTTTACTTCGAGGTTTGAACTCCCTCATATAATCATCCTCTAGAAACGTAGCATTTTTCGATACAAACACTTTGTTATCTTCAGGGCTATAGAAGAATCCACCCATAGTCTCCTTAGGATAACCTACAAATAGGCAGACCTGAGAACGTGGCTCCATCTTTGTAGTCTTATTCTTCAGCACATGTGCTGGACACCCCTATATGCGGAAATGTCGGAAACTAGTTTTACGACCACTCCACAACTCTAAGGGAGTCTTAGGAACAGACGTAGATGGAACTACATTAAGGATATGCATTGCAGTTTGCAGTGCATATCCCCATAATGAACTAGGTAGTGAGCTATAAATAAACATTGATATCATCATGTCTAGTAGGGTCCGATTTCTCCTCCCTGTAACACCATTCTGCTGTGGTGTTCCAGGCGCTGTGAGCTAGGATACTATCCCATGCTCAACCAAGAATTCCTCGAAATCTCTGTCAATGTATTCTCCTCCATGATCTAATCATAGAGTTTTGATTTTTTTACCTAATTGGTTCTCAACCTCATCACAATACTCTTTGAACTTTTCAAAAGTATTTGACTGGTGCTACATTAGGTAAATATACCCACATCTTGAATAATCGTCAATAAATGTGATGAAGTATTCATAACCACCTCGGGCTCTTACATTCATTCGGTCCGCAAACGTCCCAATGTATAAGCTCAAGTGGTTGACTGGTTCTTATATCTTTTTCCAGTAAAAGGTATTTTGGTCATTTTTCCTTCTAAACAGGATTCGCAGACTGGTAAAGTTTCGAGCTTTAACTGGTTCAAGGCTCCATTCTTTATCAATTTATCTATCTGGTCAAGGCTGATATGACCAAGTCTAAGATGCCATAGATATGTGTCATCGTAAGAAATCTTTTGCCATTTAGTTTTAGGTTTCTCAATCTTAAACATTTCAATATTGAGCAGTGACTTATGTGTTAACGGTCTTAACACATACAAGTTATCAAAATGATTCCATCATGCAATAGTTTTGAAACAGAAATCAAATTTCCATGACAAAACAGGAACAAACACCACCTTGTTTAAATTCAAATAACTTTTATTTGAAAAATTGAAAAATGATAACTCCCACTGCTTTACTGAAACAACATCATTTGTCCTGACTCTTATTGTAAAGTTACCTTCAGCAAGGTCTTTATGTATATCAAGTAGCTGTACCCTTAGCCTTCATAGTGTTATTCTTCTTCATCTTTGCAGATTTTGAAGACTCGGCAATATTTGCCTCAGCACTAGGCTTACGAGGATCCACTAGCATGGACTCGTAGTGGGTGAGCTCATTAAGCAGCTGGGTCAAAGTAAAAGTCAAATTGTTCATAACATAGTTGCTTTTAAACTGCAGGAAACTCTTCGGAAGAGTTTCCATAATCATGGTCACCTGGCTACGCTCGTCAATACAAGTTCCATGGGTTTCAGCAGTGTTGAGATAGGTCATCATCCTCAAGATGTGCTATCGGACTGATGTCCCATCCTTCATCCTAGCAGTCATCGCTGAGACCATGGCCTCATGAAGTTGACGCTCCGAAGGCTGCCCGAACATGCCCTGCAATGACTCCATCATTTGAGATGTTGAAGCCATAAGTTCATGCTTTACAGTAAGAACCTCATACCATACATCTCTGCTAGCAAGTAGCATCAGACTTTCTCATTAGCTGCGACCAATTTCTGGTAGGCATCGCGCACAGCTTGGCCAACATTTCTGGCCGGCTCGGGAGGACACTCATCTGTCAGGACAAATTTTAGGTCTTCGCAGACCAGGATAGTGTTCATGTTACTTTTCCATTTAACATTATTTTCTCCCGTTAATTTATCATTTGAGAGTATGGAAATAATCGGAGAAACCATGGCTGAAAAATAAAATGAACATGCATTTAATATTCATTCATCGCATATTAAGATTATCAAACAATTTTGGCATAAAATTAAACATGATGCATGAACCATGAAAAACGAATTAGAAACCTAAAAGAATTACTATGCCACGGAAATCTATCATTCCACAAATAAGTGTAGCTGTAGGGTAGGTCAAGTATTTGCATGATAGATCGAGACAATCTCAATCGATTATTATATGCAGGAATAACTCTTATTCCTATATTAACCAACTACCGTTTGATTCGATCAAAGAATTTAGATTAACAGTTAATCATTCCTTTGTGAGTGTGACCCATCTTTTCGGGACCCTTGGACTTAACTAGTGAAGTGCCGCCGTAGGGTAGGTCAGTTCACTAGATACATCTAGAATCCCTATCCTCTCGGAATCCAAACCTGATATTGACCCAAAATGTACACCATCCGTAGGGGACGAAAGCAAAGCCGTCACGAGGCGCCTTTTGAATCTCACGTTTTTGGAGTAACAACGGAGGTTGCGGGATATACTGTCGTATATCTCTCTCCCACTCACTATTTTGAGTTTAAGGTTTCTATTTATAAAATATCTATTATTTTAATTTAACTATTGTGAATAAATTTATGGCGGCTAAATAATAACTCTTATTTACACTAGTACACTATTAGTGACCTAACCAATTTTAACTCTTAAAATTTGTATCACTAATTTCCATTAGTCTCTACTAATTGTATTACTTAATTAAACTAATTTAATTAGAGTGGTATTAGTGGCCTATTATATTTTAACTTTTAAAATACTAGAACGCTAATTGGTTAAAATTTTAGAATCCTAAAATGGTCAAGATTTATATTAAACTTTTTAATTAATCTTAGAGCGTTATAAAATCCAATAGTACGTGAAATTGTATCCCGAGTGCAGACCACATTACCGTCCATTCGGATTCGGCTATGGAATTTATGTCCGGGTTTCCATCCTATATACCAATGGAATTTATTATGCACTTATTAAGCCCAATATATTAGAATTCAAATTTTAAACCATAAAACTAATTAATCCAATTAATAAATTTTTCATGCATATCATATTATAATTTAAACATTTTAAATCACATAAAATCATATTTCATGTCTATAATGATAATGCATCTAAAAGCATGTTATGGCATGTGAAATGCAAGAGTAGGCACCCTAAGCTATATGACATGTTATTCAAACATTTCGAATTAAAACATATGTAAAATAAAAATTATTTTGCATTGACCGGGCTCTTATTTTTCCCTATACTAATCTAATTAGTACAAAAATTCCAAAGGCATCCTTTGGTCTTCAAATCACGGTCCAAGGTGGTGTTGGCTCCTTTTGCAACTTTAGTGCTCCAAATTACAACAATTGAAATTTTTTACATTCGTAAATTAAAATACAACAATTGTAAACAATGGCCTTATGGCCTTACATCCCAAAAACAAAACCAACATAAAAATAAGAGTCGGAAAAATTTACGACCAATGCAAAATCCATTCATCACATAAAAAACAATAATCATTCATCACATGAATATTATTTTGTGCCCACTCATCTAAACATGCATATCAATATTTATAACTCATATAAATATATTAAAAACAGTGACTTTAAATGAAAAAGATGAGGGTTAAGAACACTTTTCAACCTTACTCTTGATGCAAATTGTAGGAAATGCTTTCCTTGCGCAGCGAAAACAGTTTAGACACACGGATCGGACTTGAAAATTTTTCTGCCCTTCGTTTTGAGTGGCCGAATGTGACCAGCAGTACCAGTGAAATTTTACTACTGTTTTGAACAAAATTTCAGCCCCGAAACAGCCCCAAAACAGTCCCCGAACAGCTACATAAAAACTGGACTGTTTTGGACCCGATTTGCGCGCAGCGAACTGCCGAAATAGTCCATGAAATACGTGGACAGTGGCTATGTTTCAGTTCTATTTTTACACTTAAAAAAAGCCTCGAAACAGCCCTAAAACAACCCTTTGTGTTTCCAAAAAAAATTGGAAGAAAAAAAAATCAAACCGAGCCCCGAATCCCATTGGATATGCTCGGCAGTGGCAAAAAAATACTCCCACTGCTGTGAGTATATAAGATGGAGAGAATGAGTTTTGGTTCAACACCACAAAGTCTTCCGAGATATATCTCGCAACCAACAGAATCTAGTGTGGGCTAGACTCACAAAATAATCCCTAAACGTTTTAGAGATTGAATCACACTTGGTTTTTATTTTTGTTTATCTTCTTATTCTTTGTTTTTGTTTATCTCAACTTTTGAGAGAGAATGGAGAAGAAGAAGATGGAGGCTAGGGTTAGAGAATGAGAGTCTTACAAAAAGAAAATCCAATTTTCTTTTTATACCAAGGATAATTAATTTCCAAAAACTAAGAAATCATATCCTCTTCCCTTTATATAAAAATCGGCCAAAGCAAGGAATTTCAAAAAAAAATTTGTAACATCAAATTTTCAATTACCATTATTGAAAAGATGTTACAAAAGTTAATAAGTTATCACCTAATAAAATGTGTAACTTCCAAATTGAATTCAAGGGTTTCCAAAACCCAAATTTGGAATTCCAAGTTTACCCTCCATTAAATTATATCATATATAATTTAATAATCAATAATAAATAATTATCATTTAATCATTTATTATAAAAATCATATATTAAATTTTAATATAAAGTTCCTAGTGTGACTAAATAATATCATTAATCATATTAATAATATTTATATCTTTGTGAGTATATAATTGGACTATACAATTATACTAAATTCGTTATAGTATATCGAGCTAGCACGGGGACCAAATGGACCTACGGTTCCAAGCTCTAATTATCTCGAAATATTAATTAAGCTCTTAATTAAATATTCTGAATTATTAACTCTGGGTTTTTCTACTAAAAACCCGAATTTGCACTCTCGTTGCAGCAGATGGTATATTAAACCGAACCAAGTCGGTGTCCATCGATATAGTCACTACATACAAATTGACCATTCACTAGTATCTCGTAATTAGAGCCGGGTCATAATGTCTGTTATACCCCTCTAATTATTTATACCTTAAGTACCATTGATTCTCTAATGAACGATTTATTCATAACCATTATGAATTTTAATCTTTCTATTCGTAATAGAAAGACTTGAGCGCTCTAACCGTTCAAGTACCGAATCAACCATTAAGGAATATACTCTTTTACTTCTCACAAGAAGGAGTAAACTCCATATCTATGTAAAACATTCCCTGGTACACAACAGATCATGCCCCCAAGGTACGTAGCTATTGGTCGGGACTGCTACACCAACCTCACATTTGTAAATCAAAGGACACAGTCTGCCATGTAGGAGTTTGTAGTACACTCATGATTAATATTAATCCATATATGACCATCTAGTAGATCAAAATGACTTTCTTTGATTGACGAGGATTATAAGAATGTCATTTCCATCTAGGTCCAGTTCTATATGATCACATCATACAAGGTGCCTTCATTCTTATGTCTCTACATGGACGATCCCGGATCAAGGTCGTCATACAAATATAGAATGGATCCCAACTATAGATAAATCACAAATAAATTACATGCTTTGTTTGCTCTCTATGGACTACTTAAGATTACTAACTTCAGACTTAAATCCTCTTGTGTATGACACTCATACACTAAGTCTGAAGGCACATAAGTAATCTAGGGTAATTAAGATAATTTATAATATGCGAAATTAAAACAAACACTTTGATAAATGAATAATGCATCATTTTATTTCAAAACATATAAAACTGTTTACATTACATGTAGCTCTAGGGCATACATCTCAACAGGTTCAACTCTGAGATCTCATCAGTTAGATGCTCATCTTCAGTGACATGGGCCTCATTTTTCTTTTTCTTGGCTTTGTCCTGAGACTTCTTATTTCTCCAGTCCTTTGCCATGTGACCGTTTTTCCATAGATATAGCACTTCCCATTGAAATTCTAGTTTACTTGGGAAGAATCAGCTCATCTATTCTTTCTCTTTTTGCTACCATTTCCATCTTCGACGATGTTGGCCTTAGACTCCATAGTCTTGTAGCTGGCCTTCTCGGACTTCTTATTGTCCTTTTCGATCCTCAATCGGACTCCAAGGTCTTCAAGACTCATATGTTTATTTTTTTGTTTCAGATAGCTCCTGAAGTCATTCCATAATAGAGGTAATTTTTCAATGATTGTGACAACTTGAAACATCTCGGCAGAGTTTCATTCCCTCATCCAATATTTTATGAATGATTAACTATAGGTCGACCAACTGAGACATCACCGTCCTTGAATCTACCATCTTGTAGTCCAAAAACCTACCCATGACAAATTTCTTATGCTCGGCATCCTCGATTTTGTATTTCTTCTTGAGAGATTCCCATAGAATTTTCACAGAATTCATGCCTTGGTACACATTGTACAGGGTATTGTCAAGTCCTCCCAAGAGGTAGTTCTTGCACAAGAAGTCCTTTGACGACCATGTCTCTTCTCGGAGTTGCTTGGCTGTTTCCATTTCTCCCTCCACATGACCCGGAGGATCTTTTAGGTACTTAGCCAACTACAGTGTTGTTAGGTAGAACAGTATTTTGCTATGCCATTTTTTAAAGTTTGCTCTACCAAACCTTTCTGGTTTTTCTCCATAAGCGACCGATACTGTGATATTTCTGCTAGCCATGTGTAACTGGAGAAGTCAATAGTAATAAGTAAGTCTATAAAAGACAAATTACACAAAAATTAAATATATGATCTTGTTTAAGTGATATACTAAGAATTCACTCGTTGTTATATTGGACGGTAGTACCAAATAACACAAGTCCTTGAATTTACGACTAAGGTCGGAGTAACCACTTAAATCCTTGCCCACTTAGGCTTTTATAGCCTTATTGACAGAATATCCTTTAAACACTTTCTCAATATAATATCTTAGACATTCAAACTTAATATTACACTTCAATTCACAATACAATAATAAATATTTGTAATTTGTATGTATATGTATAAGTCAATCAAGCTTGGACGAAATTACTTTTGTAAAGTTACACTTTTAATTCTAAGCCAAGTATGCAATACCCAACTAATTTTCAACTTTATCACTATGTGTATACTTGTGATAATTGAACACCCTAATATTAACTTAAACATATACTATCAAGTTTATAATAATACAGTATATGATTTTACTAAGTTAACATTATTGCATATATGTTATACATGTATATCATATGGTGACATGAGTCCAACCACACCAGAGACATTACAGGATGCAGCTAACAACTTGGAGGAACCCATGCAGTTGCCAACAGGTCCAATCACACACCATAGAGCAAAGAAGATTAGAGAGGCCTTTGCGGGACTAGCTCAGAGCTATATGACCAGTTGCAGCAACCAAGTCAAGTGCACACCAGAGACACATATGGGCATAACCAGAGAGGTCCCCAAGCTATTTCATTTGACCCAGATCAGCTCAGACTGAAGCATAGCAGAGCAGCTTCAGCACTAGCACTCTTTTGGCCCGATTTGACCTATTTTGGGACTATATTGAATTTGGCCAAATGGGGGCATTTTTGTCATTTTTGCTCAACATGTTGACTTTATTTATGATGTAATTAAGCTAGTTTACCAGGTCATTAGGGTTAAATATGCTTAGAACCTTGCTTATTGAGTAAGCACGTCAATTTACTATTTGATGTAAGCACCTCAAATTAGCTTAAGTTAGATTAGTTTCTAATCATTGTTTTAAGCTACTTTAGGTGGGAAAAGACTTTTGGGGACGTGCTTGAGTGAAAGCTTTGGGGTAGCTTTTAGGTCTTTTGGTAATTTCACTTTAGGGACATTTTTGTCCATTCACACCTTTAGGTTTTCTCTCTGTAACCTATTTAAACTTTGTTTTCTTCTTCTTTGAAAGAACATACACGAAATTTTGAGAAACTTTCAAGCTTTTAAGTTTTGGCTATGGCTAAATTTCTTGTGAGGGAGGGATTCCCCTTTTCAAGTTCAAATTGACTTATCTAAGCTTGGCAACTTAGTGGCGTCTTCATTGCTAGCAAAATACAATTGATTTCATGCTTGTGGTTATCATGGACGGGAGTTTCATGGTGGTTAGGGGCTGATCTTGGTTGGGTTTTGTTCCTATAAAATAAGTATTCAAAGTTCTTGGGGTTTTGAGAATCAGACCCTGAAATCAGACTCTGAAATCAGACTCTAAAAACTTAGCCTTTGAAATCTGACTCTGAAATCAGACCCTGAAACTTAGTCTCTGAAATCAGACCTTGAAGATTAGCCTCTGAAAATCAGACTCTGAAATCAGACCCTGAAAAGTAACCTCCGAAATCAGACTTTGAAAAGTAACCTCTGAAATCAAACCCTGACCAGTAGCCTCTGAAATCAGACCCTGAAAATCAGCCTCTGAAATCAGACCCTGAGAATCAGCCTCTGAAATTAGAACCTAAATTAGCCTATGAAATCAGAACCTAAATCAGCCTCTGAAATCAAAACCTAAATCAGCCTTTGAAATCAGAACCTAAATCAGCCTCTGAAATCAGAACCACAGTATCAGCATCTGACGTTATTAAAAAAAATAAAAATCAGATCAGATTCGACCTAGTGAGATTTATTGACATATCTTGTCTTGTTATTGTTGAATACATGCAATTAGAGTTATTTCCATAGGTATTATTCATATCAAGTTTTCAAAAATCAGAATTGACATCATTCATATTGGAATTTACGTGAGCTTACTTGTTTGCATTCTTGTGAAGTTAGCACAATCTTGTGAGTTTGAGTGAAAATAAAGAAAGGTTGAGTGCATTATTGATGAATGTGAATGTGTAATTGATGAAAAAAATCTGAATGCGCCAAATTTGGATACTAGAGTGAGTTGTATCATTGTTATCTTGTTGATTTGTGTTGTTAATGTTGAAGAATCAAATGAAGCAAGGTTGAGGGCACCAAATTTGCACTAAATTCGTGTGTATCCAAGCAAGTATCACTTGCCACCTCTTGAAATATTGTTATTATAAGTGAAGAGGCAAGAAATTCATCATTAGCTTGACATGGGAACTTGTGTGTAATCATTTTTTTAAGGTGCTTGAAGAGGCAAGTAGCTGCATCACCTAGTTGCTTGCAAAAACTATTTACTTAGCTTGTAATTTGACTTGGCTGAATTGGAAATTGAGTTAGTTATATTGTAACTAGATCATTTATACTCATTTACAAGTTGAAAGGTAGACATTACCACATTTCCGAATTGTTATATGAGTTACATTGTCATTTGAGTTGTATTTACATGTATTGTAAGTGTTAAGGATATAACTTGAAAATTACCGAATGTGGTAATCTTATTATTTGCATTGTATTTCATTTGCTTTGTATACACTTTGAGTGTGAGAGACAAAAGAAAAGAGGAAAAAAAAAGTTAAAAAAAAAAGAGGGAAAAAAAAAGAAAAGAAAGTAGTGAGACAAAAACAATAGCGAGTGATCACAAGATTGGCTAAGTGTCACTTTGAGTGCTTGCTTGTTTGTTTGCGCATTTAGCTAACTCGTCTTTTTCTTATTCCGTGCACTCTAGCTTAAGTCTCTTTGATTGAGTCTTCGTGATTACTATTCTTATTCCCATTATTCCACCTGCACTATATACATTATTGGTTCTTTGTGTTTCTGCTAGCATGTGGACTACATCTTAGTTGACCATTCTGGGAATTGAGTTGATTTGTAATTGAATTGAGGAAGACCTCAATAGTGGTAAAAGGCAGTGAGTGTGAGCACAATATCAGGTAAAAGCCAATAGAGTGCAAACACGAGTGGAGTGATATCATTCGAGTGTAAACACGTGAGATTGTGAGGATTTACATATTTGTTTTGCTTTTATTATTTCTAATCTATTTGTTTAGTGTTGAGATGGCAGGTCCAAGTTTAACCATTGATGATAAGATCGAGGTTTTGGATACTTTCAAAAGTGATATCCAAGATATTATGGGTGATTATAGAAGATCTTATGAGAAATGGAAAAAGACTTGGAAGGTAACTAAATATGCAGTGAATGAATAGAGTACTCAACAACCAAAAGCTATTGAAGTTTTATGTAATGAAGTGAGAAACACTTGTGATGTTGAGTGCATAGCGAATGAAAACACTTGTGAGGCCTTGAATGTTATGAATTGTGTTATAAGTGACATGGTGAGTGAAAATGCTTGTGAGATCGTGAGCATTGAGGGAGTAAACACTTGTGAGGTAGTGTGCTTTGAGGTTGAAAAACATAGTGAAGCTGAGCAGGTGTGTGAGGAGGTCTTTGCAAGTATGGTTGAGATAGTGGCCATGAGTGCTGATGAAGCTGTGAGAGCTGGTGAAAAGAAAGTAGACGTGGTAGTGAAGTTTTTCCATAACATTTTCTCTATTGTTTATGCTTTTTCATCGCAGGTACAAGTGGTCAAGTATGATTCTTTTATATTTCAATATCATCGTCCAATTGATTTTGTCATAACTATCTATGATCCAGGTTCGGATTCGAGGACGAATCCATTTCAAGAGAGGAAGAATGACATGATCCAATGGACAACTTTTGACATGAATGCAGTCACCCAAGGACCATTAGAGCCTTTGCAATTGCCAACAGGCCCAACCACATGCCAAAGAGCTAAGAAGATCACAGACGCAATAGCGGGGCCAGAGTTTGCATATAATAGATGCATTCATCATTCTAGTTTTTACTTGCCTTATGAGATTGATTATGATTCTAATTTTTTAACTCCTATGGATTTATTATCTTTGATTGTTATTAAGCTTGGGAGTATGAATGATAAGGGAAAGGCAGAGTTGGTGAGAATAATAAGTTTCCAACGCATTGTGTTTGACCCCAGCAATTGGGTGTGGCTTTATATGCAAGAGGAAAAGATACAAGCATAACGAAGATCCAAGTTGCAACCAAGAGGGGATGGTCTATTACAAATCTTGGAACGGATTAACGATAATGCATATAAGCTGGATTTGCAAGGTAAGTACAACGTATCTGCTATTTTTAATG
The DNA here is from genome assembly GCA_019454045.1 of Zanthoxylum bungeanum. Classification (NCBI taxonomy): domain Eukaryota; kingdom Viridiplantae; phylum Streptophyta; class Magnoliopsida; order Sapindales; family Rutaceae; genus Zanthoxylum; species Zanthoxylum bungeanum. The sequence continues at coordinate 27,618 of SKCR01035710.1, read as the reverse complement.
TTTCTGACTTAACTCATTTTGATGCAGGTTCAGATTCGAGGTCGAATCCTTTTCAACAAAGAGGGAATGACATGGTCCAACCACACCAGAGACATTACAGGATGTAGCTAACAACTTGGAGGAACCCATGCAGTTGCCAACAGGTCCAATCACACGCCAAAGAGCAAAGAAGATCAGAGAAGCCTCTGCGGGACTAGCTCAGAGCTATGTGACCAGTTGCAGCAACCAAGTCAAGTGCACACTAGAGACACATATGGGCATAACCAGAGAGGTCCCCAAGCTATTTCATTTGACCCAGATCAGCTCAGACTGAAACATAGCAGAGCAGCTTCAGCACCAGCACCTTTTGCCCGATTTGACCTATTTTGGGACTATGTTGAATTCGGCCAAATGGGGGCATTTTTGTCATTTGTACTCAACATTTTGACTTTATTTATGATGTAATTAAGCTAGTTGACCAGGTCATTAGGGTTAATTATGCTTAGAACCTTGCTTATTGAGTAAGCACGTCAATTTACTATTTGATGTAAGTACCTCAAATTAGCTTAAGTTAGATTAGTTTCTAATCATTGTTTTAAGCTAATTTAGGTGGGAAAAGACTTTTGGGGATGTGCTTGAGTGAAAGCTTTGGGTAGTTTTTAGGTCTTTTGGTAATTTCACTTTAGGGACATTTTTGTCCATTCACACCTTTAGGGTTTCTCTTTGTAACCTATTTAAACTTTGTTTTCTTCTTCTTTGAAAGAACATACACGACATTTTGAGAAACTTTCGAGCTTTTAAGCTTTGGCTATGGCTATATTTCTTGTGAGGGAGGGATTCCCCTTTTCAAGTTCAAATTGACTTATCTAAGCTTGGCAACTTAGTGGCGTCTTTATTGCTAGCAAAATACAATCTGATTTCATGCTTGTGGTTATCATGGACGTGAGTTTCATGGTGGTTAGGGGCTGATCTTGGTTGGGTTTTGTTCCTACAAAATTAGTATTCAAAGTTCTTGGGGTTTTGAGAAAGATGCTTGGGGGTTTGCTTGGTTTCAAACCCAAGTGAGTTCTTGTCATATGGTAATATAAATAAATCTAAGTCTATGTTATTAGTTTTGAATCTAAAATAATTCCATGATTAATTTCGTTAGTGTCACGTTCGTTATTTCGTTAGAATGAAACTTTACAGTGAGTTCACGTTCATGTAGCGTTCATAAACGCGTTCGAATGAAGTTTGCCAGAGAGTTCACGTTATGTTGCATTCGTAAACGCGTTTGAACGAAGTTTTTTAGAGAGTTCACGTTCATGTTGCGTTAGTAAAAGCGTTCGAACATTTTTTAATAGAAGACTGGCGTTCGAGTTGCGTTTGAAGACGCGTTCAAATAAAACTGCATAAAATAGAATTTTTGCCTACGCGTTCATCAGGCGTTCGAACGCCTATGCTTATTTTTCATGCACATAACACATTTTCCAAAAAATTGACAATTAAAACATGTAAAATTTCATCTAACTTCACATAATATGTAATAAATTCTTAAGATTGTTGGAGAATATGTGTCATTAAACAAATTAACATGTATTAATCAATTAACATACTAAAAATCAGAAATTTAATCATGAAACTTAGGAATTTATCAAGTCGAGTTGCCTCTATCCTTAAGAATTTATTAGCCCCGCCTCGGTGCTCAATGGATGGCTTGTGACAAACGTTCTCCCAGGATTACTTGGATGCTTCTTGTAGAAGGGACACTCCTTTCACAAGAACTTGAACAAGGAAAAATGGTGGAAACTCTCTCTTTTAACTTGACTCATTTAAGAATGACTTGTTAGTTTTGGAATTTATGGATGTTCTCAAATGAATCCAAGACCTTCATTTATATAGGCATGGAAGGGTGCCTTTGAGAACACCATTTAGCTTATGGTAAAATCCACCTAAAGATTATACCATTTCCTAAAGCCTAAGAAAACTAAGGGCAAGGCCAAGGCTCCAGATCACCTAAAGCCCAATGGTAAGGTGTAGAAGAAAAAGGGAAATGGGAAATGTTTCTTTTGTGGAAAGAAGGGTCATTGGAAGAAAGACTGCAGATCCTTGAAAGCCAAGGAAGATAGGGAAGCCCAAGAGGCCAAGAAGCCCAATGCTTCAGGTATGTTGTATATGATTGAACTATATTCTCAAAACTCTGAACCTTTTACTTGGGTGTTTGACACCGGTTGTGGGACTCACTTGTGTAACAATGTGCAGGGCCTGAGAAATAGTAGGAGACTCCGTCATGGGGAGGTTGACTTACGCATGGGTAATTGAGCAAACCTGGCTGCATTGTGCGTGGGGACTTATTCTTTAGTTTTGCTGAATGGTTTAGTTTTAGACTTAGAAGATTGTGTTTATGTACCTTCTCTAGTAAAGAACATCATTTCAATTTCTTCTTTATGTAATCATGCAAATCCACTGACGAAAGCCTTTCCTCAACAGTTTGAGCCAACCGTACATAGTTCGGGTGTCAAGCACTCGAGTGACTGGCTATAGGCCAAGTGGGAGATTGTTGGACAATTATGACCCATAGCGTCACTATTTGTACAGATAACGGTGTTGTTGTACAAATTAACTATGTGACAAAGAGATTGCACACTTATCATTTGTGATTAGATCACCGAGATATATAAATGATAGGAGGTCCATGTGATTTGTTCCTCGATTGAGAATGATATGAGAGAGTATCAATCCACGAAGGATAAATCATTAAATATCCCTAGTTAGTATTATCGAGATTGGACATCGATAAATAAGTAAAAGACTAGTATTACACTTGTGCGCGTTTGTGAGGGCACAACGGAATAGTTCTCATATATTTGGGTATAGGATACTCATGCAAGTGTAATAGGAGGTTGTGTTTTACCGATGGTACGGGAAACAGCTTCGCTCTGGATAGACCCCCTCGGAATTCCATTGGTAGTATAACTATGTGTCTATGGAAGTCTGAAATCAGGGTAGGTGTATTTGGTCTTAACCTGAGACTTGCACCGCTAATACTTGCGACAATCAATATACTTTGGTTTTGGTCGTCCAGGGTAACCGATTTCTGTGTACGCCTCTTCTGGGTATATCGAGAATCGCAGTGTGTTGGGTGTGATGTCAAGACGGAAGTATCACTCCAGTCATAGTGCAGATGATGGTCACGTAGGATACGGGACTGGTTCTCTTAAATGCTGCAGCTATCGGGATATTATGACAAGGTCATGTATATCCGATTATAGAGACTAGTTACCAGACATCCGACATGTGCTTCGTACGGGGCAGACACAATTCCTGCCCCAGGCCTAGCACGTGATCATCCATACTGGATTGACATACGCAATACTAAGTATACTACTCCTGATATAGATCGCTTATTCCTGTAAGCATATTTCTGAAGAATTGGGTAGGCATGACGCTTTGCTAGAAGCCAACCTTGTCTTGTAAATCGGTATAAACGTAGTACGAGGTACTTATGTGTTCGGATAGTCCGACGACCGAATTTACTGCCAACATATCCAGGGATCTCATGGGTCACTTTCCGAAGATTCACCGATGACGTATGACTCGCACTTTTATTAATCTGGGATTAATTAATGATGAGAGAGAAAATTAATCTGGGATAAATTACGGAGATATTTTATCCAGGATAAAATATTATTTAAAAGAGAGAATGATTAATTTGGAATTAATCGATAAATTAATATATTCGATATATTAAACGAAATTGGATTTCGACGCGGAATTGAAATTAGATTTTAATTCGGGCGAACGAGTTAATTTAGAATTAATTCGTTAGCGATGTGAATAGTGATTTCGCTAGGCAAAATCATTTAATTATGTCGCAACAGAAAATTCGTTAAATTGGAATTAGCGAACCCGAGCCCGGGATTTTTTGCGAGCGCATTCGCATTTCGAATTCGAGTGCGGCACGTAAGTCAAATCAAGCGTCAAATCATTAGTCGCATCAAGCGTTAAATCACATGTCACTTTGAGTGATGTGACAAGTTGTCACTTGATTGATTGATGTTGGTGGTTGAGGGCATTTATTGCTTGACTTTTTGAAATTGAAAAATGGTAAATGGTTAATTGATTTTGGAAATTACAAAACCTATTACACATTTTTCATTCTCTCTCCTAAGCTCACGTTTTTGGAGCCTCTTTCTTCTCCATCTCTCTCTCGGCTTTACAGCCCTTTTTTTCTTCTGTTTTGGTTCACCGAAAATGGCAAAAAGGAGCTATGGAATTTTGTGGCAAAATTCGTAAGTGCTAGCACACTCTTGGAGATATACAAAGGTGATACAGAAGTATTTTCGTGAGCAAGGAATGACCAAACAAAGCTTGGAGCTTCATGGATCAAGCCAAAACCGAAAATGGATGACACCTTGACAGTGGACTGCCGTGAGCTTCACCAACAAGGGCATGAAAGTCTTGTTCTTCGTAGCATCCAATCCATTCATTGTGAGTATGATTCTGCCATTCTCCTTTGTGTATTCACTTGTTTCATGCTTGATAATTGATCCTGGGACCTTAGAGAATTCCAACAATGGTATCTTGAGCCAATATTGAGCATGAAAATTTTTAGGGTTAAATTGGGTAAAATGTGTTTGAGCATGATTTGATGAAATTGGATGTTTAAGTATGCTTATTACATGTTTAATTGAGGATTGATTGGATCAATTTGATTAAATTTTGTTTGGAACAAATTTCCCCAATTTTTGAGGCTTGGCCGAAAATAGAGAAGCCCTACATGTCTTGGATTTTTGTTTTTTGATTCATTGGATGAGTTAAAATCATTCGGGAAATATTAATTGTGGATTTACTTTGATTGAAACCAAATTGATTTTGAAAATCCCCTTTAGTCGAGACTTTGGAAGCATGTATTGGGTTTGATTTTTGTTAAATTGTGTTGGACACTATTTGATGTTAAAAGGCATGATTAATTAGGCTAATTGGTGTTTTGGAAATGTTAATTGGGTAATTAATTGTGTAATACACTTTAGTTAATTTAATTGAGAAATTTGGAACTTTTTGGAATTAAATTAATTGGGCTAATTTTGGAAATTGGGCTTGTTATGTTGTTATTGGGCTTATTGGGCATGGTTGTACTAAGTTGGGTTTAGGCAAAATTGGTTAGATCCAATTGGGCCCAAAACCGCCTCCATAAAGCCCAAATGCGACTAATGGACCTTTAAAGTTTAATTGGGCCTAATGGGCCTAAATTGATTTCTAGGCTTATGGGGTAACTCCCGGATTGGACTTTGGTTATTAGGTTTGACCCGAGTTTACCAAAAGTCCACGCCTTAAGAAATTAATTAAAAGCCCATTGGACTTTAATTAAATTGATGTTGGACGTTAATCGGGCTTTGAGACCCGTAACGATAAAATTTGGAATTTAAGTCGTAAAAGTTCATTAAAAAAGTGTAGTATTTAATTTGGAATTAAATAGCGAATTAGTGTTAAATACAAATTGAATTGGATTTAATTTTGTAGTTTAATTTAATTCGAGAATTCGTACTTTGAGTACTTATTCGCAAAACGAGTTTGACTCGAGCAAAATCAAATCGTTGTTTGAACATTGGATGATCACTAATTATCAGATTAATTAATTTGATTAGATTGATTGATAACATGCTTGTGTGAATACATGGTTGCGATGCATGAATAATTTATATCAGATGGATTTAGATGGGTGGGGCAATTTTAGAAATTGTTGTAATAAATTTGAATTTATTAATTGGACCTGCGTGTCCAGCCTTATCACCTCTATACTTTTTGTATTCTCTTCTCACCTATTCCCCTCAATGTAAATGAGGTTTCTTTAGAAGTGTAGTGTAACGGGTAGAAGTGATACTTGTGTTAGCGGGAGAGAGAAAGGGAGAGATTTGATCTAGGATCAATGTGTAAAGTACCATCCGCATATCTTATTACTTTATTTATACGCGCGCTTTATTATGTGTTTAGAATGCATGTTTAAGTGTGTATGATGATGACACCTTAACAAAGATAATAAATTGGTTGCCAATTTGCACGCGAAAAACCCTCACAAAATATTAAGCGTTTTTCCTTCAATTGAGTGATTCTTACTCAAGATCCGAGACTGGCATTGGCTTGTTGGCCAAATTCAAGGCCTTTGTCCGTCGATGATGTGTTTGAATCACGAGAGCTTTGTTCCATATTGGTGTCTTGTCCAAGTTGTGGTTTGTTGGCCAAAGTCAAGACCACTTCTTGTCCATCGACATTGATTACGAAGCTTTCCATGGTCAATGGGTCGCGCTTAACTGGGATCAGTAAGTTTGTTGTGCCAAAGCCAAGGCTTAGTTGATTCAGAGGAAAAATTTTAGGTAATATATTGGATATATTTTTCATATATAAGATATATGTTTCGGACTTGGATGTCCCCCTACTGGATCTAGGAATTGGATTGGATCCAATTGATCTTAGAGATCTACCTAGTTAATTATCATACAATATGTTGGCCAAAGTCAAGATTGTGTGATATTTAACGGGATCCTAGCCCACTAGGAAACACGGTTTCCCGAGTACTCGACAAAGGGTTGGAGGCTCGCCGAAAAATAGTGGGAGGCAAGAATTGAGTTTGCAATATTCGTTTAATTACTTGCCATACGCACTCAAACAAATATCATTCGTCAAATAAATTAAATGTTAGTTGGACTAATATTTAAATTGTTGTTTTAACAAACAGTTGGACTGTATTCAAACTATTCATTTATAGTTGATTTTATAATTGGATTATAGTAATCAATATAATTGATTTTAATCTATTAAATTATAGTTGATTAAATAGTTGGACTATTGTAATCATTATAATAAATAGTACCTAAATCGTTGATTAAATAGTTGGACTATTAAAATCAAGATAAAATTGAAAGATTGACATTTAAAACATAATCCTAGGGAAAATGTATTTAAATGGTTTAATTTTTCAAATTGGGAATTAAATTTCAGGATGGTCCTGGAAACTAATAAGTTACTTTATTTGATAAAATAACATATTAGGCCTAAGCCTAGAGTTAAGCAAATAGTAGAGCATAATATTTGGAAGATTTATGTAATGATAACTTTAGTGCTTAATCCATTAAGCTTGTCGCAGTAGACTCCTTAATTTCTGAATCAGAACTAAGGATTAGATCCTTAAAGTATGATGATGAAATTGAAGGATCTTCAAAGAATCTATCCTTAGAATCTTAGAAGTACTAAATTGCAATACTTAACTCTTGGAGAGTTAATGACTATTCTCAATGAGATAAAGTCAAAGTTTGCAATAAGGCAAGTACCGCAAGGCGCACCTTACTTCGATATTCTAGAAACCCGAAGCTTGGCCAAAGGCTACTGGAATATGAAAAGGGAAAATGCAAAATCATTATAATCTTCTGGGAAGATAAATGACATATTCCAAAATGTCTGCTTAAATTGTGGCAAACGGGATCGCGGAAGCGTGACTGCCATTTGGACAAAGCAGACATGAAGGAACTGAAGACGGGGCAAGGCTCTGACTTCAAATATGTTTGTCATAAATATGTTCATTACTGGTATTAAATTTGGATTTTAAATACTTAGTATGATACATAAATATATGTATTGATGTTCAGAATCTGTTTTGAACAGGATACTGACTTCAATAGAGATTTATCTGCGAATTGTAAATGGGACGAAATTCGCTGTTTTAACCGTAGATACCTAATTTAGGAACTACCCTTCGGGTGTGTACCTAAATTTGGAAACGGTTATAATGTAACTAGTTTGACTAGATACATTATCTCCATATCAGTGTTTAACCTGCTGCGGGTGAACCTTTATATTCTAGAACACTAAAGTGTTTTATTATATAAGGATGATATTGAGATAAACACATTAGATGTGAATAACATAATTTATATTTTGAATATAAATAAATCTCAAATATATAACATGACAAACAAATAGCTCAAACTGATTTGATCAGATGAAACTTTTATGGCATTGTTGTCTGGGACACAATCAAACAAGAATCGTATATCCGCACTTTTGAAGAGTGGGTACTAGGACTAATTTGATTCCATTCAAATAAAGTCTACGAATCTAGTTTATTGGGCAAAGTGCCTAAAACACTATTTACTTGGTAAAAGTGTAAATACCACCGATCTGTTAGCCCTAATTCATAGTGAAGCGAGTGGGCCTATGTCTAGCTAAGCTAGATATGGATATGAATATTATGTGACCTTTACGGATGTGGCATCGCATTTTGGTTATGTGTTTCTTTTGAAGAAACACAAATCGGAAACTTTTACAGTTTTCGACACGAAATAGACAAACAGATCGGCTATAGTATTATACCGTCACGGTAAGACCGTAATGGAAAATACTTAAGCAATAAGTTTCTAATATACTTGAAAGAGTAAAGTATTCTTTCAAATGAGGACTCCTCCTGGAACACGTCAGTTTGACGGTGTGTCCGAACTGAGTAACCGAATTTTGTTGGACATGATAAGGTTAATCATGAGTCGCTCTGAGCTACCATTTCCTTCAACGGATAAGCAATAACAGTGCAAGACTTATTTTGAATAAGGTTCCATAATAATCTATTTGACAGATATCATATTAGATATGAACATGAAAGAAACTGGGTATCACATTCCTGATAATTTGGGTATGCTAGGCATATGTTTGGATGATACCAAACTAAAACCCAAATTGGATAAGTGCCAATTGTAAGTTATCCTAGGGAAACCATAAGTATAGTACTTATACATCTCACCTGAGAACAATTAGATTCGTTGCTAACCATGCGGTTTTCCTAAGAGGAATACCGATATGCGGTGGTAAGTGGAAGGATAGTAAAACTCGATGAAAATCGGAGTAATACTATCCAAGGCACCGAATCTTAATGGAACACAAATAGTTCATCAAGGATGAAACTATAACATTAATCTTCGAATACACAAGAACCGCGTATGTCAGAGTGAGTCAAAAAACAACCTGGGGTATGGGTTTCTGATCTCACCTCATAAAGATGTCTATCTTATTGAGGTATACCAACTGACTACGTATGAGGAAGTGATACAAGGTATCGACTCCCTATTATGGCAAAGTGCCATGATATCCGAATTGGACATCCATGTATATCAACAAGTTTGGATACTAGTTGATGTACCACAAGGCATTGTGCCTATTGGTACTATAAGTCTTCAAGGAAGACATACATGGATGGCAATATACCAACGTATAAAGCTAGGCTTTTAGCGGAAAGGTATCGTTATCAACATTGTGTTGATTATATTCAACAACCTTTTACCTGTTGCCACGGTAAATCCATTTGGATAATGCTTGCTAATGCTGCATGTTTCATTTATGAAATATGTCAGCTTAACGGGAAAATCGCTTTCCTGAAAAGGAAACCTTTTGGAGGATGTTTATAATATCCTGTCGATTTTGTCGTACTAAAACTAGCAAACAAGGTTTGCAGGTTGTTCGATCCATGTTTGGATTGAAGCAAGCATAGGTTCTTGGAATTTCGTTTTGATGTAATCATAATGGTTTATGATTTAATTTAAAACGAAATGATTCTTGTGTATATAAGGAGGTTAGTGGGAGCGCACTGACAATAAATGTCCTATAAAATAATGATAATATATGTCATTTCTTGGAAATGATATTCCCAAAATTACAATCGGTGAAAGCTTGGCTTTCATGAAAACTCTCCGAGAAACCGTACATGGAAAATATACGCGACCTGGTGTCTCATACGCTTTGAGCATATGGATTCACAAACAGGACAATCCAAGTTAAGAACATCCATTAGTATCTTAGAGAACTAAAGATGCTGTCTTAAACTATGGAGATGGAGAACTTGAAGTGACTGAGATCACTACTGCAAGTTTCCTAAACCGATAAAATGACTATAAGTCGCAAACGGTACTATACAGTTTGAATAACGGAACAGTGAGCTGGAAATCATCCAAGCAAGATACTGTTACTGAATAAACAACAAATGCGGGTTATTGCTGCAGCTGAGGCAGCAATAGAAGCCATATGGGTCAATAACAAATCTAATTAGATTAGATATAGTTCTGTTAGCAGCTGAGCTATGCGTCAGCACAGGCTAAAGAATTAATGGTCTCATCAATGATCCAGATATATATACTTCGACTATTCATCTGATTTGTTCAGATCATACATCGTGGCGATGTGATGATCGAATAAATCGCATCAGACGATAATCATGCAAATCCGCTGACGAAAGCCTTTCCTCAGTAGTTTGAGCCAACCGTACATAGTTCGGGTCTCAGGCACTCGAGTGACTGGCTATAGGCCAAGTGGGAGATTGTTGGACAATTATGACCCATAGCGTCACTATTTGTACAGATCACGGTGTTGTTGTACAAATTAACTATGTGACAAAAGAGATTGCATTCTTATCATTTGTGATTAGATCACCAAGATATATAAATGATAGGAGGTCCCTGTGATTTGTTCCTGGATTGAGAATGATATGAGACAGTATCAATCCACGAAGGATAAATCATTAAATATCCCTAGTTAGAGTATTATCGAGATTGGACATCGATAAATACGTAAAAGACTAGTATTACACTTGTGCGCGTTTGTGAGGGCACAACGGCATAGTTATCATATATTTGGGTATAAGATACTCATGCAAGTGTAATAGGAGGTTGTGTTTTACCGATGGTACGGGATACAGCGTCGCTCTGGATAGACCCCCTCGAAATTCCATTGGTAGTATGACTATATGTCTATGGAAGTCCGAATCAGGGTAGGTGTATTTGGTCTTAACCTGAGACTTGCACCACTAATACTTGCGACAATCAATATACTTTGGTTTTGGTCGTCCAGGGCTTTAACCGGTTTCTGTGTACGCCTCTTCTGGGTATATCGAGAATCGTAGTGTGTTGGGTGTGATGTCAAGACGGAAATATCACTCCAGTCATAGTGGAGATGATGGTCACGTAGGATACGGGACTGGTTTTCTTAAATGTTGCATCTATCGGGATATTATGACAAGGTCATGTATATCCGATTATAGAGACTAGTTACCAGACATCCGACATGTGCTTCGTACGTGGCAGACACAATTCCAGCCCCAGGCCTAACACGTGATCATCCGATATTGGACCGTCATACGCAATACTAAGTATACTACGCCTGATATAGATTGCTTATTCCTGTAAGCATATTTCTGGAGAATTGGGTAGGCATGGCGCTTTGCTAGAAGCCAACCTTGTCTTGTAAATCGGTATAAACGTAGTACGAGGTACTTACGTGTTCGGATAGTCCAATGACCGAATTTACTGCCAACATATCCGGGGATCTCATGGGTCGCTTCCCGAAGATTCACCGATGACGCATGACTCGCACTTTTATTAATCTAGGATTAATTAAAGATGAGAGAGTAAATTAATCTGGGATTAATTACGGAGATATTTTATTTAGGATAAAATATTATTTAAAAGAGAGAACGATTAATTTGGAATTAATTGATAAATTAGTATATTCAATATATTAAACGAAATTGGATTTTGACGCGGAATTGAAATTAGATTTTAATTCGGGCGAACGAGTTAATTTAGAATTAATTCGTTAGCGATGTGAATAGTGATTTCGCTAGGTAAGATCATTTAATTACGTCGCAACGGAAAATTCGTTAATTTGGAATTATTGAACCCGAGCCCGGGATTGTTTGCGAGCGCATTCGCATTTCGAATTCGAGTGCGGCACGGAAGTCAAATCAAGCGTCAAATCACATGTCACTTTGAGTGATGTGACAAGTTGTCACTTGATTGATTGATGTTGGTGGTTGAGGGCATTTATTGCTTGACTTTTTGAAATTGAAAAATGGTAAATGGTTAATTGATTTTGGAAATTACAAAACCTATTACACATTTTTCATTCTCTCTCCTAAGCTCACGTTTTTGGAGCATCTTTCTTCTCCATCTCTCTCTCGGCTTTACAGCCCTTTTTTCTTCTGTTTTGGTTCACCGAAAATGGCAAGAAGGAGCTATGGAATTTTGTGGCAAAATTCCTAAGTGCTAGCACACTCTTGGAGACATACAAAGGTGATAGGGAAGTAATTTCGTGAGCAAGGAATGACCAAACAAAGCTTGGAGCTTCATGGATCAAGCCAAAACTGAAAATGGAGGACACCTTGACAGTGGACTGCCGTGAGCTTCACCAACAAGGGCATGAAAGTCTTGTTCTTCGTAGCATCCAATCCATTCATTGTGAGTATGATTCTGCCATTCTCCTTTGTGTATTCACTTGTTTCAAGCTTGATAACTGATCCTTGGACCTTAGAGAATTCCAACAATATAACTAAACCCCAAGCCCCTCAAAAGGGAAGCGACGGAACAACCACAAGGTTATGAACTCAGAAGGTCTGGTAGGGAAAGACATGAGCCTGAAAGATATGGTTTCCTTATTGATGAGGAACATGATCAGGTCATTGATAATGACGATCCCACCAGTTATGACGAAGTAATGTGTGGCATTGATTCAGTCAAGTGGCTTGAGGCCATGAAATCTGAAATAGACTCTACGAATCAGAATCAAGTCTAGGACTTGGTAGATGCACCTGAAGGGATAAAACCCATAGGCAGCAAGTGGATTTACAAGCGTAAAACTGATGCATAAGGTAACATCCAAACCTATAAGGCTAGGTTGGTGGCGAAAAGTTATAGACAAATCCAAGGAATTAACTATGACGAAACCTTCTCGCCTGTTGCAATGATAAAGTCCATTCGAATTTTACTGGCACTAACTGCACACTTTGATTATGAGATTTGGCAGATGGATGTCAAAACAGCTTTCCTTAATGGGAACCTCGTAGAGGAAGTCTATATGACACAACCTGAGGGGTTTACATCTACAGATGATCATAATAAAGTATGCAAGCTTAAACGATCCATTTATAGACTCAAGCAAGCCTCCAGAAGTTGGAATATACGATTTGATGAGACAATCAAAGAATTTAACTTCATCAAAAATGTAGACGAGCCTTGTGTTTACATTAAAAGTAGTTGGAGTGCTGTTGTATTTCTTGTATTATATGTCGATGACATATTAATATCGGGAATGATATTCCCATGATGCAAGCCACCAAGCAACGGTTATCTCAGAATTTCTCCATGAAAGATTTGGGAGAAGCAGCCTACATCCTTGACATTAAGATCTACCGTAATAGATCTAAGAGGTTGTTAGGGCTTTCTCAATCTACGTACATAGATAAAGTTTTGAAAAGATTCAAAATGGAAGATTCCAAAAGAGGTAATTTACATACTTGTCATGAAATCAAATTATCTAAGGAGCAATGTCCACATACTTCTTCAGATAGAGAGCATATTAGTAGGATCCCTTATGCTTCAGCAATAGGATCGATCATGTACGACATGCTATGTACAGGACCTGATGTCTCTTATGCTCTTAGCATAACGAGCAGATATCAGGCAAATCCTGGTGAGCAACACTGGACGGCTGTCAAAACAATCCTCAAGTATCTGAGAAGAACTAAGGATGTGTTTTTGACATACGAAGATTGTTCTGAGATGAAAGTCATTGGTCACTGTGATGCGAGCTTTCAGACCGATAGTGATGACAGCATATCACAAACAGGATATCTGTTTACTTTGAATGGCGGTGCTGTCAGTTGGAAAAGCTCAAAGCAGTCAACTACAACAGAATCCACCACTGAAGCCGAGTATATTGCAGCATCTGAGGCTGCTAAAGAAGCAGTCTGGATAAATAATTTCATCACGGAGCTAGAAGTGCTTCCCACGATAAAGAATGGCGTCACGATATACTGTGACAACACGAGCGCCATTGCTCAATCAAAGGAACCAAGGTCCCACCAGAAATCCAAGCATGTACTCAGGCGATTTCATCTCATCAGGGAGATTGTTGAGAGAAAATAAGTTATTATAGAGAAAATACCCATAGAAGATAATCTTGCAGATTCTCTGACTAAAGGGCTGACTCAACAAAAGCATGATAGGCACACTCGAGAGTATGGTGTCTAGATTCATACTAGTTGGCTATAGTGCAAGTGGGAGATTGTTAGGGATATCCCGTATACCCAACTTGTGGATGGGCTATATGTACATGTATTTGTAATATTTTCATTAATTAATAAAATGGCAATCTTTATTATACGTGTCCTACATAACTTATATGATTCAACAACACTGTAATAAAGCCCTTGGAGTAATAAGACGATGGCTTCCACTTCTTATGAGAATCATTACTCTTAAATGTTCCTAGTCATAGTTTTGTGAATAATCTGGGTGTTCACAAAGCAGAGAGACTAGCATGATGATATGATCCGCCCTTAAGTGGGGTAGCCGATCTCATAGTCTACTAGCGGAGATTTGTCAGCTTGGTGTATCACATGGATGCATGAGTTGCTCGTGTCCATCGAACTGACCGCCGAAAGTTTTCTTATGGAGTGTTTATCCCATGTGTCTGTGAGAACTTTCATGAATCGATTATATGACTAGTCCTTTGACTTGAGGTCTTTACAATCTTATGTGTGGATCAAATAACTTTGACATTCTCCTTCCCCGGTTCAAAAGATCTAGTTATAAGGGTATGATTGGGTCATTTATTGAAACACATGAAGTTTGTAAAGATACAACAGAGAATCGCCACTCTCTCGGATAATATTTTCTTATAAAAGTAGTATTCCAGTTCGCGGGTTGATATGTGTGATCAGTGCTTGAGACTGTGGCCACAGCGGAAGAATAATGTGAGATTCTTGGGTTAGCACGATTCATGACACTATCAACATCATACCTTTGACAATATGGGTAGACACTTTCTGTACCCTAGGTCAATAGGTGGGGATACAGTGAGGCGAGAGATCGTATCATATGTAAATCGCATACAGAATGGGTATATATATATATATATATTTCTTTCCTTCTCATTTGGGGGCCTGGGCATGTTGCTAGATGTCAACCTTGGTCATTGAAATCGAACGACCATCTTATCGGAGGATAATTTATGTTCGATTAAATTATCACGATTCATTTCATGTCCAACTTGAGGGGAACCCAAAAGGTCACACACAACAAAGTCGAAATCAATAGTTAACAGTGCATAATACAAATATAACAGCATATATGATTGCTGTAGGAATTATTCATAAATGGTTCAATGTGTTTAATTATTGAACAGATCATTTATGAGGTTCCATAGTGGCTTAAGGATTGGTGAATGAAGATAGGGGCACTTTGGGAATGGGAATTAAAAAAAATTACTATTCACGTGAATAGTAATTTTTTTTTTTGTTATTTGTTTTGAATTCCAATTCAGCCCAAACTCTTATTAGGGTTTTATAATCTCATTAAACCACTAAATTAAGATCGAATGACTAAGATTAAATTAGCTTTTATCCCACATCGGATTCTTAATTAATTTTGTTGTCTTTGGAGCACTATATAAACCAAAGAATTCTTCACAAATTTTTACACCAAACCTTTCATATCTTGGGTTTATATAAGTGAGCAACTCTAAAGTTTAAGAGTAAGCCACTGATTTTGAGGATCCTTAAGTCTAATTGACTAGAGGAACCTCGAGTTAAAAGTTTTGAGGTATTTACCTAGGATAGCACCAAGGGCAAATACCCGTGCACTCAAGGCGTAGTATTGCCGTTGAGTTTTGGCTTTGGTATGTGCATATTTGGAGGCCACACACTTGGGTGGCTCTTTGGAACGTGGAAGAGCTTGCTAAGTTCGAGAAAAACTTGTAAATTAGAGGGAGGATTGGAAGAGTCTACGGTTCAAGTAAGTCTTTTTCTTTCTTTATTTTATTTAGAGTTCTTATGATAGTTAGCATGTTTAGGTTTATGTTCTTTACATGTTTTATGAGTTTTATGCTTAGAATATATAGTAACATGCCTAGGCTTGTAGAATAATAAAAACAAATGGGTCTTGGGCAAAGGGAAAGCGACATAATAATTTTGATTTTCCGCTGCGCACTCGCGGCCGCTTCCCAACAGTGTAACCCTAAGCCATAGCAAGACCCATATGACCTTTTATAGTATATATGACAAATTTCCCCTACTACAGTAACAACCTTAGTAAGTATTTAGACACTCACCCAAACTATTGAAGAGCCTCGACAAGTAGTTGCAGAATTGTTTAGCCCTAGATCTCTATAGGATGCGTATATATGTCTCATGAATCCAAAATTCAGTATAGCCCCAAATGAGTATAGTTAGTAACTCACTAGAACATATAAAACGCTTGGCAAAAACTTAGCTAGATCAGTTGAGTATATGAGAATCCAGAGGAGACATGTAAGTTGACATTTCCTGAATAGTGGAAAAATTTCTGATGTGTCTTAATTTTAGCCAAATTTAGTAAAGTTATCTTAGTTTGTTACCAAACCTAAAGTGTTCGAAGAAGTAAGGACTCATGGAATTTGAGTACCTAAAGAAGGTAGAGCATATGATATTCAAATGAGTAAAATGTAAGTTTTATGAGACCTTTCAGTTGAGCCAAAAAAGGGAAACTAAGAAGAATAGTAAGACAAAACTATCCAGAAATATGTAACAAATAGAGTATAGTAAGACGTGGAGTAAGTTTGTACTTTGGAGAATTCCAAGAAAGAGATAGTATGAGTATCGATAAAAGGTCGAACTAGAAGAGAGTATAGACGTTGTAGTGAAGTAGCCCTTTAGCATTAGTACTTCCGTGTGATAACTCAAAATAGACTTTGATTTCTCGACCCCTCTCAATCTTAGTTAGATAGCTCTGCTAGCGATGAACCAAATCACTTGTCCTAATGATGTTCTTAGGAATATAGTGACTTAAGATGTAGTACAACGCCTTTAAGGCATGACCGGAGTCATTTTGACAAAAAGAATGAAGACATTACCCTTAGGACAAGGTATTTGGCATATGAATCACCAGGGCCTCAAATACAATACAGAGCATAAGAAGAAGAGAGAGAGGTTATAGACAATAAGGTGGAAGTGGAATTATCGAAGAGATACAATGAATAAGAGAGTACTAGTCAAATAGTGACAAAAGTACATGAACATCAAGATTCAGTGTTAGTTTCAGCAGTACTACATGCCTTTGCAGGAATCTAGCCTATAACATTGGACATAATTATGGGCGTAGAGTACTAGACTCTTACATTCAAGAAATGAAGAAGAAGTGTAGCAGAGAAGGATTATAGAGGTATGACAGTGTGCTTCCTAGATGACCAAATAGGGTCGAAATTCCATCATTTACACATATATAGGAAAAATAGTTAGTAAAATCTGTATATTTCCTCACGTGATGCACCTAGGTAGGAACAAGATAAAACATGACTCTAATAATTTACTAGCAGCATAACATGAATAAGGATAAGGTGACTAGATACCCAGATGTTTTACCATGTAGTGAATCATGACAGGATAATAGAAGAACCATTGGGACACTTCAGAGCCCAGGTATTTTAAGTTGTAAGCTAGACATGGTAACCGTAGACTTCACAATAGTTTACCAATGACTAAATGAATAAGAGTTCACTTAGAATACAATTAACAAGTTTTCCCAGATAGAGTATTTCCCTCTCAGTCAAATTCATGATGATAACATATCAGGACCCTAGAATGAACATGGTATAGTTCCCCCAAGTGAGATTATTCCAGAATAAGTAATGAAGTGTATTATTCGTTGACAAGTGATAAGAGAATATTAAACACTGACAAGGAGGCTTCAAAGGTATATATTCTCGAATGGAAAAGGGATGAGAACTCTGCAAACTAAGAAGGAATATGCCCATAGTTTACATGAATAAGAAAAATGGCATAATCAATCCTTCCTAGGATCGCATATAAGGATAACCGCCATTAATATCATACTAAGTTTTTGTAACAAAGAAGCTTCAAAGGTTGGTTTTAAGTGCATCAGAAATAACAGTGGGCATACGATTCCAAGAGAATGAATGTGTTAAATCTCTAAGGTAATGAGAAATTGTGAAGAAAGTAATGATCGAATATATGCGAATTAATTGACGAAAATACTGTAGGTGGAATATAAGAAGGTAATAATGACAAAGAAAGAAAGAAACTAACTCTTAGCAGTAGGAGTAACGTGATATCAAAAACCAAGAACAATGTAAGATAAGTTAAGGATTATGTATGGTAGAACGTAACATATGGATATTATTTTAAGTAATGCAGTCTTTTATGGGAGTTAGTAATGTAGTAGTTTCTCCTATAATTGAGGTTTATAACTAATATTGAAGTTTACACAGTAGATTCAAAAGGTAGAAGAGAAACATTGGTCATTAATTGAGCGCATACAATATTATTTACTAAAGAGATCATTAAAGAGGTTACATTATAACAAGAGGTAAACCTTGTGATATGCTCTCAAGACGGATTTGGTTGGTATTATAAAAAAAATGAGGTAGGACAATGGAAGAAAGGAAGGGTGGCATGGTATCTAGCTAGCATAAATTATATTCACATAGTTAATGACAAGGAAAGATCTAAATGGTTGATGTTACGGAAAGCTACAAATTGAGAAATAAATAGTTTTAGTAAAAGACAAGCTTAATTCTATGACTATTATATCATTGAGAAGGTTTATATGAGTTGCAAAAGATGTTGTATGGATTGTGTTTTCCTTAGCTAGGCCAATAATTTGTTCAGAAACTCGACGTATATAGAATTTTAATCGAAATTACCTTCGACTAAAGGATTACGGGTATAGTCCTATGGACTCTTCAGATTTCAATGGTATGGAAGTGCTAAGATGAATAGAACAACGATTTACAGACCTAACGAGGTTATTAAAATAATTAGTTCCCCTAGGTGTTGCTTATTAAGGTTTTTATTCCGTTTTAGATCCCATCTGATTAAAGGATGAATCATTTTAAGGGGGAGAATTGTAACATCCGGAATTTTGTATGATAGCTAAATTAAAATTATAACTGCCCGAAATAAATTTTCTTTTTCCTTTTGGCCTGAGGAAAATAAGGAAGTATTAAACGATGCTGAATGTAACGATAAAAAAAATAATAATACAAATAACTCAATGAAAATAACGACGAATTGGATGTGAGTTTTCTCGAAGTATAATGGTTTTAGGGGCGTATTACAGAACAGTTAGGACCTCGATTGGCTTAAGGATATCGTGTGAAATTAATATATGTGGGGGTGCATAAAGAAAATAATTTGGAGAGTATTTAGTAAATGGACCTACTAAGCACATTCCACCACTTTATTAGTTACACCAAGCCCAAATTTAGCCAAATACTAAGCCCATACCCTTCCCAATTTTGGCCCAATGACCCCAATCTCTCAAGCACCTAGAATTTTCTAAAGCAACCTAAACTAGTGTAAAAGAATTTAAAAGCCATTAAACCACCAAATTTAGTCTAGGCCAAGAGAGTGTATATAGAAGATGAGATAAATTTGCAAGTTCAAAGTGGATTTTTTTTTTGAAGAAATAAAAAGAAACAAACATGAAGCAAGCTTAAGAATATGGATTCAAACTCTAGGAAGTTCATTAAATAAGAGAATGAGATGATTACAGGTAAGGAATATTCCTCCCAAATATTATATATATATATATATATATATATATATATATATATATATACATATATTAGATTTTTGTGAGAATTAATATTGAATGCATGAGTTAGAAATGTTATAGAATGAATATATATGCAACTAAATTCTTATAAAAGGAATGATGTTGACATATTATAGTGTGGTATGTCAACCCTAGATACTAATCTTGGTAAGTGTTGATGATGAAGTATCAAGCAAATGAGAATAGGTTGCTAAAAATGACGCTAGAGTTGTGGAGTAGTAAAGGATTGATAGAAAATATATATATATATTGATGGCACTTGAGGGCGTTGTATTTTCGGCCAAGTGATGAAGAAGGGAAAGTTGTTATGATTATTAAGGTCTAATAATGTGTAAATGTGATGATAATGGAGGTAGAATAAACCTAAGATATAGAATAAGAAAAGTATATAGCTTATGAACATCAAATGTTTGACAAAATGCCTAGCCTACGATAAGTACGAAATTAACCATATTATGTGGACAATAATTTGTGTTTATAACACTGCAAGTTTTGTTGAGGGTTGCTGGATAAATAAATTAAATTAGACAGTGAAATAAAGAAGATAGATAGCGAAGGCAGTTTCTGGCCCAATCCAAACAGGCTGTCTTTGGTCACTTATAACTTGGGTTTTATACGTCTTATTAATGAACTGTAAAATTCTGGATAAACTAGACAAATAAGGGAGTAACATATCCAAAATTCAGAATATTTAGAATTAAGATGAGGCCGAACAAAATTTTTGAATTTGGGTGACCTACTGCCACTGCACCCAGTTTTTCAGCTTGAACAGCCCCTGACTTTGGTTGATAAGTTGAGTTTCTAAAATCGAAATTGAGATACGTAAATAGTGAAATGAACTAGATACAATAAGGTCCATTTTATTAAAATTTTAGCAATGATCCATTCCCAATTAAGTACAGAGAATTTGCAAAAGTAGACGTTAAGCAATGAGTTTTCAGCGACTTAATAGAATCCAAATTCGGCTCCCGCACTTGGGTAACTCCAAACCTTAGTCCGTAAATATTCATAGACCATGCTTATAAGTTAGTAACTTAGTGAAGTCAAATTCATGTATTGTATATTTTATTTATTGATCGGAAGCATATCTCACAACTTATATTATAATAAAGATTATAGATTATAGATTATTAGCAGGAACCGCGAATTTCTTCGACACCGTGAAGTAGTGCCAGTCAGTTTCCAAATATGTAAGGGGATATTTTATTTTCATAATGTTTTATTGATTTTAAAAAGATATGTGAATTTATTTATATTTAAGTTATACTTTGAGATGAGACCAGGTTGCCAAAATGATTTGATGAGTTAAAAATATTTTTAGATCAGTTGAGAAATGTTATTAGGTCTGGTTCCTGCTCCTCTGATGCCTGTGTATGACCCTATGTCATTGTTCTATAAAATGGTCATGTTACTACCATTATTGTTGCCGTTTAATTGGACTGTGGAGGATTGGGGGGTTGAGGATCCTTTTTGATTGCACGACTAGATAGGTGATTTAAGAAATTGCTACGTGGTCTTCGTATACATGATCATGGGTACCTCCCGTAGGTTTACTACATAGGGTTACCATGTTGAGTTACTAGTCTCAAATGGGTGCTTAAAATAGCTCTTGCTCTGATTTTCGACTTGGCCATGCACTAACAGTCAGATTACCATTAACATGGCATTCAGAGGTACAATCTCTTCTTGACCATTCCTATGCTTATTTGGTTATATGCTCATAATGCCTCAATTTACACTTTCTCCAACCCTTACATTCACCAGAAAGATTCGTAATATGCATGCAGCATTCCTCTGATTATTACATGTCCTGTTTATACCTCTATGCTTAGGTACCATTAGTACCTAGACAAGCAGATAGCTTAGAAGGGCTTACTAGGATTCAACCAAGTATAGGCTAATCTAGGACATTTCCTTTATCAATAGGAGGATAAGTCATTTATGTTGGGATATATGCCCTGGAGTTGCATGTATTGTAAACTGAATTGTTTATTGAAATAATAGATACTTTATTCATTTATCAAAATTGTTTGATTTAAATCGCATATTGTAAATTATCTTGTTTACTCTTGATTTCTCATGTGCTTTCAGAACTTAGTGTATAAGTGTCATACACAAGAGGATTTAAGTTTGAAGTTAGTAATCTAAAACAGTCCATAGAGAGCAAGCAACATGGGTACTTTGTTTGTGGTTTATCTATAATTGTGGTCCATTCTATAATTGTATAACGACCTTGATCCGGGATCGTTCATGTGGTGATATGAGAATGAAGGCACCTTGTATGATGTAATCATATAGGACTGGACCCAGATAGAAATGAATATCTTATAATATCCGTTAAAGTATAGAAATTCATTTTATCTACTAGATGGTCATATATAGATTGATCTTAATCCTCAATGTACTACGAACTCCTACATGGCAGGCTATGTCCTTTGATTTACTAAGGTGAGGTTGGTGTTGCAGTTCCGGCCAATAACTACGTAATTTGGGGACATGGTTTGGTGTGTAGCTAAGAATGTTTTATATAGAGATGAAGTTCACTCATTTTACAATAAGTAGAAGTGTATCTTTTTTAAGGGTTGATTCGATACTTAAACGATTAGAGCACTCAAGTATTTTTATTGCGAATAGAAAGATTTATATTCATAATAGTTATGAATAAATTATTCATTACAGAATCAATGGTATTTAAGGTATAAAATAATTAGAGGGATTTAATAGATTTATGACCCGGCTCTAATTATGAGATACTCGTGAATGGCCAATCCGTATGTAATGACTATATCGATGGACACCGAAATTGTTCAGCTTATATTTTCCATCTACGGCAACGAGAGTGCAACTTTGAGTTTTTAGTGGAATAATGCGAAGTTAATAATTTAAAATATTTAATTAAAGAGTTTAATTAATATACTAGGATTATTGGAGCTCAGAATTGTAGGTATATTTGGTCCCCGTGCTAGCTCGATTAACTATAGCAAACCTAAAATAATTGGATTGTCTAATTATATTCTCACATATATATTTATATATAATTAATATGATTAATAACATAATTTGTCAAAAATGAAAAATATATTAAAATAGTTTAATATAATATTTTCTAGAATTCTTTTATTATTAGATAATCAAATTATAAGTATGAGATAATTATTACATCATTTTGATAATGCTAGATTATGAGATAATCAATTGATAATTATATCATTATAAAGATAATGATATATGTATTATCTTGGAGACAAGTCCATATGGCTAGCCATGCTCTCCAACATTTTATGTCTAATTAGGTATGACCTAAATACCTAACCATTGTCTATTTCACATGTCTTTACTTGCCATTTCACTTAATTGTGTTTGCCATTACAATAGAATGGCATGGGTGAATTAGTGATAAGGTTTTGTTGGCTTTGGAAAGGAATATAATATCTACCATTTCCACTCAAGAGTAGAGTGAAGTTATTTACCATTCTTTCAAGAGTTGTTAGAGAGTTAGAGAGAAAAAGAAAATCAAGAATTTTATTTTTCATCAGTGAAAACAAAATTTTCTCAAATGTTGAGAATAGAAAGAAAAGTGTGAATTAGATCTTCTTATTCTTCATTCACTCTTTCAAAAGCCAAAACATCTTGTGACTAACATACTACTCTAAAGATTTTAGAGATTACACTTTGTGAGTGAAGCCCACACTTCAGTTTGTTGGTTTCGAGTCATAGTTCGGAAGATCGGGTGGTTAATCCTAGCATCGGATCTTTATGGCTAAAACATCATTAATAATACAGTCATTACAAGACATGTTTGGGCAGCCTTCGGAGCGACAACACATGAGTCGGGACATGGGATGAAAGAAGGAACATCAGTTCGATAGTATGTCTTAAGGATGATGTCTCATCTCAATACAACTGAAACCCATGGTGCTGGTATTAATGAGCAAAGCCAGGTGACTATGATCATGGAAACGCTTCTAAAGAGTTTCCAGCAGTTTAAAAGCAACTATTCAATGAACAAGTTGTCTTTTACTTTGACTCAACTGCTAAATAAGCTCACCAGTTACGAGTCCATGCTGGAATCTCGTAAACCTAATATAGAGGCAAATATTGGCGATACTTCTAGATCTTCAAAGAACAATAAGAAAGGCACTGAGAAGGCTAAGGCAAAGCCTATGAAAAAGAAGAACAAGAAAGACTCTAAAGATGCCAAACCCCAAGGAAAATGTTTCCATTACAAAAAGGATGGGCATTGGAAGAGGAACTATCTTAAATACCTTATTGAGCTACAAGAGAAAAAGAATGCATGTAAATAAGAATTACTTATTATCGAATCTCTATTAGTGAAGAATGATAAATCTGCATGGATTGTTGATTTTAGAGCCACCTATCATGTTTCTTCTTCTTTGCAGCTACTTGATTTTTTGGAAGGACCTTGTTGAAGGTGACTATACCATTAGAGTCGAGACATGGGATGTTGTTTCAGCCAGAGTAGTGGGAGTTTCAAATTTAAACTTTAATAATAGTTATTTATGTTTAAACAATGTATTTTTTATTCCTGGTTTTTACAGGAATTTGATTTATGTATCCAAACTTATGGAAAATGGTTTTTCTATTTCTTTTGATAATAAATTAGTTATTATTAGTAGAAATGGATTAACCATATGCACATAAAACTTCGAGAATAATTTATATGTGTTAAGGCCGTAAACACATAATTCATTGCTCAATACTGAAATGTTTAAGATTGAAAAATCTAAAACAAAATGGCAAAAGATTTCTCACGATGACACATATCTATGGCATCTTAGACTTGGGCATATCAACCTTAACTAGATAGATAGATTGATAATGAATGAATTTTTAAACCAGTTAAAATTTGGAACTTTACCAGTCTCCAAACCCTTGTCTATAAGGAAAAATGACCAAGAGACATTTTACTGGAAAATGTAGAAGAGCCAATCAACCTATTGAGCTAATACATTCAGACGTTTACGGACCGATCAACATAAAAGCCTGAGGTGGTTATGAATACTTTGTCACTCTTATTGATGATTATTCTAGATATGGGTATGTTTACCTAATACAGCAGAAGTCATATACTTTTGAAAAGTTCAAAGTATTTCGTGCTGAGGTTGAGAACCAATTAGGTAAAACCATCAAAATTATACGATCGGATCGTGGAGGATAATACCTTGATAAAGATTTCGAGGAATTCTTAGTTGAGCACGGAATAGTATCCCAACTCACAGCATCTGGAACACCATAGTAAAATGGTATTCTAGAAATGAGAAATCGGACCCTACTAGACATGATGAGATCAATGTTAAGTTACATTACACTACCTAGTTCATTCTGGGGGTATGCATTACAAACAACAATGTATATCCTAAATATACTTCCATCTAGGTCTGTTCCTAAGACTCCCTTAGAGTTGTGGAAGGGTTGTAAAGCTAGTTTGTGATATTTTCGCATATGGTGGGTGTCCAACACATGTTCTGAAGAATAATACTACAAAGATGGGCCACGTTAACAGGTGTGCCTATCTGTAGGCTATCCTAAGGAGACTAAGGGTGGTTCTCTTATAGTCCAGGTGATAACAAAGTATTCGTATCGAAAAATGCTACTTTTCTTGAGGAAGACTATATGAGAGAGTTAAAACCTCGAAGTAAAGTGTTACTTGATGGGTTACTTACTGGGTCAACCAGCACACCATCGTCAATTGTTGATAGAAACATAACACCTTCATCATCTGAGTGTCAGATGCAAGTTTATCAGAATGATCTACCATCTAGACGTAGTGGGAGGGTTGTACGACAACCTGAACACTATCTAGGAAATAGAGAGCACAAGTTGTTGCATCTAGTGATGGTGTAGATGATCCATTGACCTATCGTAGTGTAATGGATGATTCAAATGATCCATTGTCTCAAAGCCATGAACCTGGAGATGTACTCTAACTTATTTTGGGAACTTGTAGACCAACTTGATGGAGTAAAATCCATAGGTTGCAAGTGGATCTACAAGAGAAAAAGAGAAGTAGATGGGAGTGTACAGACTTTAAGGCTAGGCTAGTGGCCAAGGGTTATACTCATAAAAAGTGAGTCATCTATGAGGAGACTTTCTCGCCAATAGCCATGCTAAAATCCATCTGCATTCCTCTTTCCATTGCCACATATTATAACTATGAGATTTGGAAAATTGACTTCAGGACTGCATTCTTGAATGGCAATCTTGATGAGATTATCTACATGTTACAACCAGGGGGTTCATAACCCAAGGTCAAGAGTAAAAAGTTTGCAAGCTACAAAGGTCCATTTATGGACTTAAGATATTATCTAACGTGAAAATCTGGCTAGCTTATCAATTCCAAAAGAAAGATTTGGGAGAGGCCAGTTATGTACTTGTGATCCAGATTATTCGGGATCACAAGAGATGACTATTAGCAATGTCTCAGGCATCCTATATCCACAAGATCCTTGTGTGATTTGGGATGCGGAATTCCAAGAAAGGTAAGTTGTCTTCCAAACATGGAATTCATTTGTCGAAGGAACAGTCTCCTAAGACACCCCAAACGGTTGAGGAAATGAGACATATCACATATGCCTCAGCAGTTGGTAGTCTTATTTATGCTATGTTATGCACGAGAACAGACATATGCTTTGCAGTGGGAGTAGTCAGTAGGTTTCAGTCCAACCCAAGATTGGATCATTGGATGGCTGTGAAACATATTATCAAGTATCTTAAGAGAACGAGAAATTATATTCTTGTATATTCTGGTGAGGATATGATCCTCAAGGGATATACTGACTCTGATTTTTAGGCGGATGTCGATTCTAGGAAATCAACATCTTGATCAGTGTTCACCGTAGGTGGTGTGGCCATTATGTGGAGGAGCATAAAGCAATCTTGTATTGCTGACTCCACTATGAAGGCTGAATATGTAATAGCTTGTAAAGTAGCTAAGGAAGCAGTCTGGCTCCGGAAGTTCATGAGAGATCTGGAAGTTGTTCAAAATATGGATAAACCACTCACACTTTATTGCAATAATAGTGGTGCAGTGGCTAATTCAAGGAACCAAGAAGCCACAATAGGGGAAAACATATAGAGAGAAAATATCAACTCATTAAAGAGATAGTGCAAAAATGATAAGTTTCTATCACACTGATAGCATTTGCAGAGAACTTGGCTGATCCGTTTACAAAGACCTTATCGGTTAAAATTTTTGAAGGTCACCAAAAGGGTTTATGATTACATGATATGTCTCATTTGCTCTAGTCCAAGTGGGAGATTATTGGGAAATATGCCTTAGAGGTTCATGTATTGTAAACGAAATTGTTTATTGAAATAAAAGATGCATTATTCATTTATCAAAATTGTTTGATTTAAATCACATATTATAAATTATCTTGTTTAACCTTGATTACTTATGTGCTTTCAGAACTTAGTGTATGAGTGTCATACACAAGAGGATTTAATTATGAAGTTAGTGATCTAAAATAATCAATAGAGAGGAAGTAAATTGGGTACTTTGTTTGTGGTTTATCAATCTATACTTGTATAACGACCTTGATCCAGGATCTTTCATGTGGTGACATGAGAATGGAGGCATATTGTATGATGTGATCATATATGATTGGACCCAAGTAGAAATGAATATCTTATAATATCAGTTAAAATATAGAAATTCATTTTATCTACTAGATGGTCATATATGGATTAATCTTAATTTTGAGTGTATTACGAATTCCTACATAGCATGCTATGTCCTTTGATTTACTAAGGTGAGGTTGGTGTTGCAGTCCCGGTAAATAACTAAGTATTTAGGAGACATGGTTTGGTGTGTAGTTGGGAAAATTTTATATAGACATGGAGTTCACTCATTCTTATGAGAAGCAGAAGAGTATCTTTCTTAAAGGTTGATTCGGTACTTGAACGGTTAGAGCGCTCAAGTCTTTCTATTGCGAATAGAAAGATTTATATTCATAATTGTTATGAATACATTGTTCATTAGATAATCAATGGTACT
>SKCR01035709.1:0-50083 GCA_019454045.1 Zanthoxylum bungeanum | reverse complement strand
GTTTCTAGATCCCCTTCTACTCCGGCTACTTTATTCCCACTGGCAATCTCTCCCATCCTTCTGGTGGACCCCGCTTGTCATTGTTCTCATGTTTTCCTCTCAAACTTCTTGATCTTCTCCATCATGGTTTTCATGAAGGCCTGAGTTGTCTCCCTTTCTTTTCGAGCAGTTTCCCTTTCCAAACGCAAGTTCTCTTCCATCTTTTCCATCCACTATGCCGTTAAGGCCTTTAGAGCTCTATGAGTTCTGTCGCATGCCATCGTCTTAGTGTGTTGTGTTATTTTTTGTATTGTTCCTCACATATGGCACCAACTGTTGACGACTGTTTTTCATTCCAAAGGCAATATGAGAAATTAATCTCTCAAACAAATCTCACTCAACAATGAATTTGCTTGGTTATTAGGAAACCAAAGCAAACATAGCAGGCAAACAAGAGTTTACGTGGTTCGACAGAGAATGGCTCCTACCTATGTCCACGAGAGAAAGGGGGTGTATTTTATTACTGCTAAGAGTCAAGACCGATCTGAGCTATAACGGGGAAATAAACTCACAAAAAGATAATAAACCTCTAGTCTTATACAAGCCAGGTACAATTCACTCATTTGGTCAGGTAATCGACCATGTTTTTCTCTCTATCACTAGTTTTTAAGCTCTTTATTTTTTTTTACAAGTCGTGAGATGCAAAATTTGATAACCCATGAATCTGAGTCTTTAACTCTTTGATATAGACTTCCAAATTCACAATTCCACCGCCTACAATGTTAGCCCATGTTACATTGTCATCATTTTCATTTCAACCTTCATCAACTACCCTTAAACGGGCCAATCAGATCCACTCATTTCATTGTCACTGCACCGGCCTATGGCGGCTCTTCTCTGCCACCTCTCTGCACTGCATCAGCATATGGCGGCTGACATGGGCTACTTCCAATGAGAACCGTTGCTTTTCCCACTGTCATCATAGCCTTCTATAAGCTTATTTTCTCAACTAGGGCATACGTCACATGACTTCAACATAGGTCGGTTTGTGATCCCATCTCCGTTCATTGGATCAACACACCGAGACAGATGATACTATAAAAGCTTCCCTTTAGCTCTCTCAACCAAGCCGGGTTGACACATAAGGACCTCATCGGGTCGGTTTCAATCAACATTCAGAAAACCTCAAATCCATCACTCTTCATGTGGTTGGGTCGTTATCCTAACTTACTTCACCTTTCACAATGCTCTTTCTCTCAGGAGAATTCTTTCGTACTGCTAGATCATATGTCTCTTTCAATCCTCATTTATTTTTGGACTATTGGGTCTTTACCATATATTTTTGCCCAAGTACAAAACCAATTCCACCATTCCTCGACATTTGAGCCTTTTTTAGGGTGAAAAACTACCAACTCTCAATTTTATTTTCTTTTTCTTAACTCAAATATAGGTAATTTAATCATAACCCTGCTAATAATTTAGTTTTGCTGATATTTAAATAATCTTTAGTTACTAAGTGTATTTATATCACATTATTATTTTGTATGATTTGCAGGAGTGTTTTGAATTGTTTTGAATTTTATAAGTTATCAGGCGAATTTTTAAAATGGGATCATATATATGATATATTATATATTATATATTAAAAATAGTTTTTTTTTTTTGAATTTGGGAACCTTAAGTTTTAAGTCAAATTTAAATACTCCAACCCATCATACAACCATCTCTAATTCCAATTTTAAAAAATGTTTCTCTATGATATTTCATTAGTGATCCTTAACGCATGAGTTTGAATTTCTTTAGATAATGAAACATTATCTTGGTCTTAGGGTGGATAAAAAAATAATTAAAACTTAAGTAAATATTAGATTAAGAGAATATTATTAACTTTTTAATTTTTTTTATTATTATTAAAAAAATTGAAAAACTGAATTGTACTGAACCGAACAGACAATTAAAAATAATTATATATATATTTTTAATTATAAAAACCATATTGTTACTTTTTTAAAAAATCAAATAATTATAATTATAATTTTTTTTTTTTTATAATCCGAACCTGACTGAAGCGTGTCCACCCCTATTTGGTCTTACCAAAAAAACTTGAGAAGCATTATACAAAAATATACTTGTATTCCATTCGTTTAATAAACGAATCGAATATGAATGTTCGTTATTATTTAATAACATAAATTATCATAATTCATTTACATTAATTCTTCATAAATGTATACATATGAAATACGTAATTAATATATTTACTAAAAATAGATTACCAAATATCGATAATATTATTTTTTTTCCTATGGTGATTAGCCATAATTTCTTAAATCTTAATTGAAAAATAATATAGTAAAAAAAAATGAATTTTAAATGAATCAATGAGTTTAAATTCGTATTCGGTTCGTTTAATAAACGAATCGAATCGAATTTACCCATTTATTTAACGAAACCATATTTTCAAACTCGTATTCGTTTTAAATCGAATCGAATAAATAAATAAATTCAAACCCAAATTGCCACATTTATTAAAAATGATTACTGTCATTCCACTGGAAAATAACAATGCTAATGTTTTACCGTTATATCATTACATCATCATAGTTGTACTACCTTAATACTGGAAGTAAATAATTTTAGAAGGCCTGAATTAATGGGCCTTGGTAGAAGAGCCCAAATTATTTCAACTGACTTAATAAATATACTTACACAAATTTTGAGAAAACCTTTTTTTTTTTTTTTGGTAATAGCGTGAATAAATTTAAAAAAAAATTTAATCTCTTAATTCTCCTAATATTTGAATTTTGATGGCAAAATTAATTAAGATACTTGAAAAAGGCTCATGAAAAAAAAACATGATTTGGTTTATATATATACTAGTGTGTGCCCGTGCCTACGACACGGTGTTACAGAATTTATAGAGAGATTGAGATTCTGTTATTTAATTTGTTTATAATGAAATGCTTTTATTTTTTAATTTATTTGATAGTTTTCATTTTCCATTAATAAATGATTTTATTCTTTATTCTTTAATTTATTTGGTAGTTTTCATTTTCCATTTTTATAGAGATTTTATAATGAAATGATTCTTTATCAGTCATTAGATTATAATGAAATGATTTGAGCCGCCAATTAAGCCACATAAAGATAACATTTGGATACATTATCTCTATTAATCTTAACCATCCATTACCATCACACCATTGTGTTTTATAATATATATATATATATATAATAGGATTTAATAGTTTTGATTTTTTTTTCATTGGAAAAGATAAAACGATTACAAATCTCAAATCATAAAAAATTATTTGAAAATCACTTCATCAATTCCCCGTTGATATTTAATAATTTTAATTTATAATATTTTTGCGGAGGGTTAGCAACGAGTCGTGCCAAAATTTGTCAATTGTAATACAAAAATGATACTCTCAATCTGGTCATACTCAAAACTTCAGAATTATTTTCCAGTCCCTTCTGGTTTCAAGCCGATACTCTACCAACCCATTCGGGATTAGGGTTCACTCAGAAGTTTTGCAGGGTTTATTTAGAATCCTAATTCGGTTCAATTAAAAGAAGAATACACAAATCAAACACGGATATTGCTAGGGTTTTGGTGCCAGATGTCGACGGGGAGACCGAAGGACGGGGACTTACAATTGGCTGCGGTGGCCGGTAAGCCGAAACAGGCGGCGTCGTCGGCGGCTCTTGTGGAGTATACTCCGCCAGTCTTTAAGGAGGAGGAAGAAGACATTGAGATTAAGCTACGCCGGATCTTGGAAAACGTGCCCGTTCGCGTTAACAACACATCTGGGAGTTCCGCCGGCTCCGGCTCCGGCGACTTTCACCAGGTAACTATTTAATTTAGCTTAATTTTATTTTCTTTATATTAAATTGGTTTTGATTTTGTTTTTTTTAATTATATATAACATGAGAAATGTATTATCATAATTTGATAGCGATTCCATATAATTGGTCGTAATTGCCATATTTTTATGATTGTGAATAGGCCATTGTAGAAAATAGACTGATAACTCCCGGTGCAATGACACTTTTGGGCTTTCACGAAGGAAAATGACAAGAACACTTAAACTGGGACAAAATTATCATCAAAACGACTTAATTTTGGTGGTGATTTTGTCCTCTATATCATTGCTCTTTCACGAATGACGAATAGTTATTGATGATACAAGCAATGCCTGCAAATATGCGGGTTCTGGTGGATTGTCGAGTCATAAGTTGAGTGGTTAATTCAAGTGTCCAAATATATACTCGATGCATTAGTGATCAGGGGGTATGGTTCTCGGATTAAACGAGTTTTGGGCAGGAAATGATTAGGCTGAAATTAGGACAAATAAGGGATATGCCGATTGTGTCAATTTATTGTGGAGTGATTTATAGATCATTCACTGAATAAGAAGCTTTGGCAATGTAACTATACTGATGTTTGTATTTAGTACCTGCGGTCTAAGTTTTTCTTTTAAGTATCATGTAGATGTGTGGGGAAAGATAGCAATTTCCTGATAAGTTTGCTACTTACTCTAATAAAGTGCTGAAGTAAAGTGTATTTGGTTTTTGGATGGTGATATGCAAAATGGAATTCAGCTGTCTTTTAGGAGTGAAATGTTTGCACTTTTGCAGCTTGAGACTTGAGAGAGATGGAGACTCTTTTCCAAATAAATGATGTAGAGCCATGGCCCAAAGATTGTGGGCTATGCATTAAACTCTTTCCTTGTATCACTTGGCACTGAGCAAATGGTGCAGGAGGTTTATGGCAGTTGTTGTTCTGTTATTGATTCTTCTCTGCAGGGTAGCTCTTATAATTTGCATTTTCATATGCGTAGTTGATAAACTCCTATGCTTGTGAGAATCGTCAAACCCTGCTATTTGACAAGTTACTGTAGCACTAGCCGCAATTGCATGCTTATCTTGATTCTGTTCTATTGGCATTCAACTTGTAACAGAAAAACTATATGCTCTTAGAGTGCTTTTGTGAAATATGTTGGTTACAACCTAAAACTAGGTAGACTTGTTTACATATGATGTTTATTGGTTCAAGGTATTTAAACTGAACCGGACCGGTCTAGTTAAGCCATAAAAACCGAACCTCAAAAAAACAGGTCAAAACCAGTAAAAACTTGCAAAACCGGCCTGTTCACTAATTTTTTTTTTAAATTCTTAAAACCAGAAATTAAAATTAAATATTTTTATAATTTTTAATTAATTAAAATTATATAGGACATTATCCGGTTTTACATGTTTAACTGATCGAATTAATGATCCATTGAACTTTTTAGATCACTGGTCCAGTTTTGAAAACACTATATTTAATTTAAAAATCTGTTTCTACAGTATCGGCAGATGAGACGGAAGGAACAAGACCGGCTTTCTAGGATGGATGCTGACTACCAGAAAAGGAAAGAGTTGGCAGAATTTATCATGAGAAAGGAAGAAAGAATGAAAGCTGCTGAGGAACAAACCACAAAGAAGCGATTGAAACGCCAAAAGAAAAAGCAGAGGAAGAAAGAGAAGAAGACCAAACTGAATGCTGGTGGAGAAGAGCATCAGAAAGAAGAGTCATCAAATAATGAGAATAACGGGGACTCTGATGACGCCGAGGAAGCAACAAATGAGAACCAAAATTTCTCACGAGTACTTTCACATCACATGTATGATTTTTACTCTTTGTAGTCTAGTTTTAACTATTCAAACAAAAGTTGGATTCCAGTCACTTGTAAAATGTGAATTGTAATGAATGCCATAAGAAATGTGAAGACATGGAAAATTGATCTCTGATCAAACCAATTAGTGTGCATCTCTATTTTACTATTTTGCCAGCCATTGTTATATTTAAGACACGTTGATTGGATGGACTTATTATTTCGACACCCCAAAAGGAATTTCTCACATCCTTTCAGGTGCCGGAGGCTAGTATGACGAATAATCTCTTTTAGAATTAATTTTTTTTTTCATTTATCCTTATTTTCTTTTTATTCGATATTCTCAGTTTTCTTATCTTATATTTAGTATTTAGTTCTCGTCGAATTTGTTTTGATACTATTATAACAGAATCGAAAACTATTGACACATTTCATGATATTTAAACCTGATCTGATAAAGTGATAATATATTT
The DNA here is from genome assembly GCA_019454045.1 of Zanthoxylum bungeanum. Lineage (NCBI taxonomy): Eukaryota > Viridiplantae > Streptophyta > Magnoliopsida > Sapindales > Rutaceae > Zanthoxylum > Zanthoxylum bungeanum. The sequence continues at coordinate 43,971 of SKCR01035709.1, read as the reverse complement.
GGGTTAATTTTGGATACCTTCCCTGAAGTATGGGACTATATCAATTTGAGAGAGAATATCTTCATATTCTAACTTAATTCCCTTGCATCAGTATGTATTTCGTATGTTATTATTGCTAGGGGTGTGCATCGGTCGGTTAATCATTGATTTTTTAACCGTAACCGAAATTTTCGGTTAAATAAAAGTGTGACCGATTTAACCAATTTATGACACATAACCATTATATTTCGGTCGGTTATGGTTAATTCGGTTATTAACCAATCCAATAAATTAAAATTTAATATTTTTTATAATTTTTAATTAGTAAAATTATATATGATGTAGGTCGGTTCTACTGATTTTTTTGGAATGTTTCAACCGGTCGAACCACTGACGTATTAAATTTTTTGGATCACTAATTCGATCACATATCAGATTCTAAAAATACCGATTCTAACTAACATTTGATTAAATATATATATATTTAATTACATGCGAGAGAAATATTTTTTAAACCCTCGATGATTGTCACGGCCTCAGATTTCCTTCAAAACCTGCCATGTTAGAAATTTTAAGGGTCACGAATCCACCACGATGCAAAATCTACACATTTGAAATTTTATGTATTTTTACCTTTAAATTCTTGAGAGAAATTAAAAGAGTCAAAACCAAGCTGTTAATACAGCTTGTCATTTGAATTTTATCAATTTTATTTTCGGGTAGTATTATCAAATCAATATAACTACAACCAATTGAGAGTTTACATGCAGACTATCTTAACTCTAAAAAATTAAAGGATTCACACACGCTAATATATATATATATATATATATATATATATAGTTTAATTTCGGTTAATCGGTCGGTTCGGTTATACGAATCTCATAACCGTAACCGAACCGAACCGAATAACCGAAAAAGTTAAAAATTTTTAACCGCAATAACCGATTTAACCGAATTAACCAAACCGTTGTATGGGCCAAATTTGGTCCAAGGGTAAAGCTGTCTTTCATCTTAAGCCCATCAGCATGTTAGGCCCGAAAATAAGGACCAAAGCCCAAAGAATTATGTATTATTTGATTACAATTAAATCATAAACTAATGACCACTCCACTTAACCTAATTCTAGCACTAAACCCCACCACTCCACTTAACCTAATTCTAGCACTAATCCTCACTTACTCCTACAAAACCATTACCAAATACACCAACATCAGATCATGTTTTATCTATAAATATGAAAAGAATACGGGAAGAATTCATTCAAGTCTCATTTCTCTCACCCTAATACTTCATGCTCTCAATCCTTGATCCCCTCATATATTACACGGCCCTCACGGCCAAACAAAGGAAGTAGAGGTAATATTCAACCTTGCTTTCCCACTTTACAAATTTATTTCGTGCCACAGACTTGGGCGTCGGAGTATACCCGGTATCCACCACACCGGTGGTAGCCTACTCTCGTCCACTCTACTTTGTTTTTTGCAGGATTGCTAGTGCCCAACTTACAAATTCTGATTGAGGACCCTTGGCGAATTCCGGAGTCCACAATTTGGCGCCCACCGTGGGGCCCTAGCAATAATTTGCAGACAAAGGCTTTCCACCATACAAACACTCACTGCTTAGTCAATCATGACTTCAAGCAATGAACAAACACCTGATCCAGTGGCATCACAATTGGCCATACTACAAGACAGATTGAAAGCTTTGGAAGAAGATAATTTTACGTTTCGTAGTTCCAACATAAACCTCCAAAAACAATTGGAACTACTTTCATCACCCACACAGCTTCACAATACATCAGAACAACACAACAACCGGATCACTCCAGCTAACCTTCAAGGAGCATTTGACGAAACAACAGACGACGTTCCATCAAATGGTGAGAACCAGAGGAACTTACCAAGTTCACCAGTCAATCAAGCCCAGCAAATTGTCATCACAATGAGAAAGGAAATGAAAGAATTTAAAGAAGCTATTATGTCCAGTCTACCAGGGTGAAACTCCCAATGAAGAAGAGTAGAGCTGGAACCATTTCAGATACCCCTTTCATTGAGGCGATAACATCTGTTGAGCTACCACGGAAGTTCAGCCCACCAGACATGAAGTTATACGATGGATCCACTGACCCAGACGACCATGTCATTCATTATAAATAAAAAATGATGTCAACAGGCTTAGCTCCTCATCAATGGGAAGCTGGATGTGCAGAGGATTTGGAGAAACTTTGGGTGGTCCAGCTCTTACATGGTTCATCAACCTACCATACAGATCCATCAAATCTTATCAATAATTAGCAGACAAATTTGTTGAACATTTCGCCAGCTCTTGCAAACTTGAAAAAACTACTGATGATCTTAGTGCCATCCTACAACGGAGGGGAGAATCATTGCGAAGCTATGTTGCTCGATTTAACAAAGAAAGAATAACAATTCCAGACCTTCATCAACCAACAGCAGTGGAGGCTTTCAGGAACGGGTTACTTTGTGAAAGTGGACTCTACAAAAAGCTGACCAAATTCCGGTGCTACACGATGGACCAGGTTATGGCTCGAGCCCAAGTCGAAATCAGGTGGGAAGAAGATAAAAGAATAAAAGGAAAGACATTTCCTCCAACATGCAAAGCGAAGAACAGCCCATTCTACCAAACGACATAAAGAATTTACAAATATGATGCCTAAGCGTCATTCGGAGAAATGGAACCACCCAAAGAAAGAACATCAGCCCCTCCAAAAAGGTTTTGATCAAAGACCTCCACCATACAGAGCTCGGGAAACAATTCAGATGGAAAAACCCAGACTCCCAGACTACAATTTTTCTATATCTCCGGGAGAATTAGTCTTGGTACTTAAAAAGATGGGAAATGAAGTAAAGTGGCCACCACGCAACAGAGAAAGTTTCAAAAACAAAGACACAAACAAATGGTGTGAGTTCCATCGAGACTACGGCCATACCACAGCTGAATGTGTGGCGTTGAGGTTGGAAGTACTTGAGTTGTTGAACAAAGGGTTTTTAAGGGATCTACTTACGGAGAAGAGGCAAGCTACTTTAGCTCAGAGGAACGAGAAGGATGGACATGGGGAAGCACCAATTCAACCTCCACCAATTGATAACACCGTGAATTTCATTTCAGGAGGATCAGAGATTAGTGGAGTATCATATTCAGCAGCCAAACGACATTCCAGAGAGATTGTGTCAAGCCTTCAACATTCCATGACGTCTTTAGAAAAAATGTTTACAAACCTAATAATGGAGTTTCCAGACGACGTCAACTCTGGTAGCATGAACCCTCATCATGACGCCTTAGTAATCTCTCTACAGGTGGCAAATTTCATGATCAAACGAGTTCTGATAGATACAGGATCCTCAGCCAACATCATCTTTACAACAGCCTTGGCAGACATGGGAGCTGAATTAGAGAAAGTTAACAAAAGGACGACTGTGTTGATTGGATTCAGTGGTGAACAAAAATTTACTTTGGGAGAAATAAGCCTTCCAGTCTACGCAGGGGGAATCAACAAAATGACAGCCTTCCTAGTCCTGGATTGTCCTTCAGCCTACAATCTAATTATTGGGAGGCCATGGATTCATGAAATGAGGGCAGTATCGTCCACCTATCATCAAACTCTAAAGTTTCCTACAACTGGAGGATTCAAGAGATAAGGGGAGATAGAGTTGCTTCCAGAGGATGCTACCAAACAACAATGAAGGCAAAAGTCCATTCAGCATAGCAATTACAGAACGAACCTCACTCGCAGGAGCCCACACTTCCAAATATTGAAGAATTGGATGAGGTTCAAATCCATGACAAATATGCAGACCATAAAACTCAAATTGGAGCAAATCTAGATCCCAGACTACGAGCAGACTTAATTGAATTTTTGCGAAAACGACATGACCAGTTCGCTTGGTCGCATGAAGACATGACTGGGATTGACCCCAGCTTGATTACTCATCAACTCCATGTGGATCCAGACTATCCTCCAATCAGACAGAAAAGAAGGAAGTTTGCCCCAGAAAGAACCAGATCATTGATGAAGAAATCCAAAAATTGTTACAAAATGGTGCCATTAAGAAGTTCAATTTCCAGCCTGGTTAGCCAATGTGGTGGTGGTACGAAAGAAGAATGGAAAATGGAGAGGTTGTATCGACTTCACAGATTTGAACAAAGCATGCCCAAAAGATTCATTCCCATTGCCTCATATTGATCAGATGGTTGATGCTACATACAGCTGGACACGAATGCTAAGTTTTATGGATGCATATTCTGGGTACAATCAAATCCTTATGCATCCAAACGACCAGAGAAAAACAGCTTTCATGACCAATAGGGGCATATTCTGTTACAAGGTAATGCCCTTTGGTCTCAAAAATGCAGGGGCTACATATCAGAGATGGTCAATAAAATGTTCTCGCAACAGATTGGAAGAACAATGGAGGTGTATGTAGACGACATGTTGGTGAAATCATCGAAATCTGATCAGCATCTGCAACACCTGGAAGAAGCATTCAAGGTGATGAATAGGTATGGGATGAAATTGAATCCAACAAAATGTGCCTTTGGAGTTGCTTCTGGGAAATTCTTGGGATATGTCGTTACACACAACGAGGGATTGAGGCAAATCCAGATCAAATCAGGTCCATACTTGAAATTCCTTCTCCAACCTGCCCAAAGGAAGTTATGCGACTAGCAGGGAGAATTGCTGCGTTGAACAGATTCATCTCCAAGTCGACAGACAAAAGTTTCATGTTCTTTTCAGCCATTAAAAAGACAAAAAACTTTGAATGGACTCCAGCCTGCGAACAAGCTCTGAAAGAGCTAAAGCAGACTAACATCACCACCATTGTTTGTCAAAACCACTCGACAATGAAAGGTTATTCTGTATTTGGGAGTGTCAGACCAAGCAGTGAGCGCTGTTTTGATTCGAGAAGAGAACGGCACCACCCAACTTCCAGTCTACTATGTAAGTGATGAGCGGAAAATATATCAATATTTACCGCCCCTTTTACTTAATATTTTGTTTAGTTTCTCGGGTTTGATGAATGTTTTGATGTGTTTTAGTTTATTTTGCAGATAAAATAATATCGGGACTCAATGAAATCATTTAGGACGAAATGTGGATCAAATAAGGGCAATTATTGGACTTGATATATTAATTTTGGAGATTGGAAATTTGAAAGGCCGTTTTTGACGAAGTGCAGTTTTGGAAATTCCAGTTTTGCGCATCTGTCGTATTTTGGGCATAACTTTTTACTCAGATATCAGATTGAGCTGATTCAAGTTCCAGATTAAAGAAGACTCAAAGATCTACAACTTTGAAGAGAAAATATTTTCGAATTCTGAAGATTTCATGACCGAAATTGATGAACCATCCAGAAGTGTGTGGAGTGTAATTATTAAAAGTCATTATCAATCATTTTCAAAGCAAAATATTAATTAATTAATAATTAATAAAAATTATCAAATCAACACCAAACAAGATAAGAATTATTGGAGCAATTATGGATTTGGTGGAGTAATTAGTGGAGAAATTAATAATGTATTGGTGGAGAAATTGATTGATGATTTGATGGTGGCAAAATTTTGCCTATAAATACCAAGCCATTTCATTTGTAAAATTCATACTTTCTTCCTTGAAATTCTTAATGAATAAATAAGAAGATTGTATCTAGTTTGTTTATTTTTAGTTTTCAGTAATTAATTTTCAGTTTCGCACTTTCTTTTATTTACTTTTCAGTTTTTACTTTCCGCAATTTACTTTTACTCACAACTTTTCTTTTTCTTTCTTTAATTTTTCAGTTTTTACTTTTCAGTAATGAGGAGGTAATTTCCCAAGCTAGGGTGAAAGGTAATTCTTTTACTATTACTATTTAGATTAATCTCCCTTAAAAATAATATATTCACTATTTAAAATACTGATTAATAAAGGATACCGCTATATTGGTCGGTTGGCAATTCAATTTAATCTGGTTTAAACCTGACTAATCAAGGATACCGCCAGATTGGTCGGTTGGTAAATTTATTTTGGTACCGCCTTTATGGCTGGATTATGGACAAATATTACCGCCTATATGGCTGGTTGGACTTAATTTGACTTAATCAGGATACCGCCAGATTGGTCGGTTGGTAAAATAATATCACAAGTTTATATATTATTTTATGGGAGATATCTAAATTAGTAGTAGTAAAAGTAATTCCTTTTACCTTAGCATTTTATTTTATTTTACTTTTCATTCAGCTTTTACTTTTACCTTACCGCAATTACTTTCAAGCATTTTCATTTTATGTCTTTTACTTTTAAGTTTTTATTAGCCCTAGTTATGTGTGGTAACTAAATTAGTTATCTGGGGTTGTGATGAAATCCAATATCACCGTTTTATAAGGGTTAGATTATAGCTTGGGTAATATAAAGATTTATTTATTGTGTCTTAAACTTAATGCTTTTTCATTAACTGGCCATTAATAAAATTGATCTGGTAAATCTAAAATGAACTAGACATAGGGATTTTAGGTTTCAGCCTTAGACTCAATAGCCCACGATCTTCCTTGAGGATAGATAACCCTTTAATAGATTTCCTTACAGGATAGGAATATACCTGTTGGGCGGGGGTAGCCATAATTGGAACTTAAACTTAATGAATCCAGATAATTTGGTTGACATAGACATATGGTTCAATTGGGTTAAACTGGGTATTTGTGTCTGACCATCGACAGAGGCTTACACATAATTTAGTGTTCCAGGTTAATAAATCAATATATTACCCAACTTTAAGATAACCACTTCATCTTTAAAATGATATTGGAAGAAATCACAACCCTAGATAGTTTTTAATATTGAATTTTCTTAAAACCTATTTTCGACAATTTTATTTACTTGCTTTTAAATTTAGAATCGTCACCATTTCAAATCAATCAATCAACTTGTTAGATATTAGTAATCATTTGACCTCATAAAATTAATAGTTTAGATATTAAGTCCTCGTGGGATCGATATTTTTATACTACTTGAACCGATACGTGCGCTTGCGTTATACGTGTGTGTTTACGCCGGTCAAGTTTTTGGCGCCGTTGCCGGGGACTTATTTATCTTTCACTATTAATTTAGGGGTTAGATACGTTACTTGTATCTAATTTCTTTTTTCTTATTGTTTTTGTTTTCTTGTGTTTCAGGTTCTCAGAAACTACATGAGACGAACCAGAAGCTTTGAACTCCGATCGCTTGACCCAGAAATTGAAAGAACCATCAGACAGTTGAGAAGGGAAAGGCGAGAAGGCCAAGAAGCTTTAGTCAACATGGAACCTGAACCTTTGAACGTTGCACCACCAATTCCCATTCGAGACAGAACCATTCCGGTGATTGACAGACTCATTTCTTGCATTGTACTTCCTCCCTTACCAGCAAATGCATGTGACATCAAAACATGCATTCAGATGATTCAGCACTCAGTTCAGTTTGGGGGGAATGCAACTGAAGATCCTAATTCCCACATCAGCAACTTCCTGGAAGTTTGCGGCACTTTTAATTACAACCGAGAAGCGGAAGAAGCAATGAGACTGCGAGTTTTTCCATACTCCTTGAAGGACAGAGCTAAAGCTTGGCTACATTCACTACCACCAGGTTCTATCACAACTTGGAACACTTTAGCCACCAAATTTCTTGCAAAGTACTTTCCACCAGCCAGAACCGGAAAACTGAGGAATGACATCACATCCTTTGTACAACAAGATTCAGAATCCCTCTGCGAAGCTTGGGAAAGGTACAAAGATTTACTCCGGAAATGTCCTCACCATGAGATTCCAAAATGGCTTCAAGTTCAAACATTCTATAATGGACTTTCTGGAATAATGAGAACCACAATCGATGCTGCTGCTGGAGGAGCCTTGATGGCAAAAGGAGAAGATCAAGCCTGGGACCTAATCGAAGAAATGGCCAACAACAATTCCTTGTGGCCAACAGAAAGGAGCATGATCCAAAGAATTGCAGGAATTTATGAAGTTGGAGCAAACACAGCAGTGAATACCAGGCTGGATCAGATATGCAAATGTCTAGAAACACTTAGCACGCAAGTTGTGAACATCACTGGATCCACAAGTTCACCATATGGAGGAGCACCAGAACCTAAACAACATGAAGAAACGGTGAATTATGTCAACAATTTCAACAGACAGGGGAACAATCCATATTCCAACACCTACAACCCAGGGTGGAGGAATCATCCTAATTTATCATGGAGTAACAATTCAGGCCAACAGCAGAACTATCCACCACCTGAATTTCACAGCAACAGAACAAAGGCCAGGAGCATGAAAAAGAACCAGAAATGAAAGAATGGTTTGCAGAGATGTTCAAAAAGCAAGAAGCAAAATACGATGCTATGTTTCAATCCCAAGCAACATTAATTCAAAGTCAATATGCTTCTATTAAAGCACTGGAGAATCAAATGGGACAACTGGCAAATGCTCAGAGTTACAGACCGCCAGGTACCCTTCCTAGCAACACAGAGCCAAATCCAAGGAACATGGGGAAGGAGCAATGTCATGCCATCATGTTAAAGAGCGGTACTGAAATCAACAAAGATGTTGGAGTCAATTCAACTGCTGAGGAAGTTCCAAAAGAAACAAAGCAACAAATGGAGGAAAAAGAAGCAAAGGAAAAAGAACAGATCACTCCACCTCCACCTTTTCCTCAACGTCTTCAGAAGAACAAATTGGACAAGCAATTTTCCGGTTCCTGGAAATATTCAAAAAGCTGCATATCAACATTCCATTTGCAGAAGCGTTGGAACAAATGCCCACCTATGCCAAATTCATGAAAGATATTCTTTCACGAAAGCGGAGATTGGGGATTACGAGACAGTAGCATTAACAGAAGAATGCAGTGCTATCATTCAGAGGAAACTTCCCCCAAAGTTGAAAGATCCTGGCAGTTTCACTGTTCCTTGCGTCATAGGAGAACATACTTTGGTAAGGCTTTATGTGATTTAGGTGCTAGTGTTAACTTGATGCCTTTTTCTATTTTCAGGAAATTACAGATTGGAGAAACAATGCCAACTTCAGTCTCACTGCAACTTGCTGATAGAACGCTCGTATTTCCAAGAGGTGTAGTTGAGGATGTGCTGGTCAAGGTTGACAAATTCATTTTCCCAGCAGATTTTATTGTCCTTGATATGGAGGAAGACGCAGACGTGCCAATCATCCTTGGGAGACCATTCTTGGCTACAGGTCGAACCATTATTGATGTACAAAAAGGAGAACTAACCATGAGGGTACAGGACCAAGAAGTAACATTCAATGTTTTCAAGGCCATGAATTTCCCAGATGATGAAAAGAAGGAGGAATGTTTCAAACTCGATGTGATACACAGTACCATTCAGAACTCTGATGAAAGACAAAGTTCTACTGACAAACTTAAAACATGTCAATTGCCTGTGGAGCCTAAAGATAAAACATCTTTTGCACTGAAAGAGCCAATTCTTGCTCTACAAGCAACAGAAGAGAAAAAGTTCCACCAGCTCAACGAATTGGAGGAATTTCACAATCAGCCTTTTGAAGATGCCAAATTGTACAAAGAAAAGGCAAGAAAAGACATGATGAGAAGTTAGTGCGCATACAACTGGAACCAGGGCAGAAGGTACTGTTAAACAAATCAAGGGTGAAATTCTTCCCATGGAAGCCAAAATCACGGTGGTCAGGTCCATTTGTGATCACCAAAGTTTTACCAAATAGAGCCGTTGAGATACATGATCCTGACGCTAACAAAACTTTCAAGGTTAAAAACAAGCGTGTCAAGCACTACTGGGGAGAATCATTTGAGCGACAAAAAGAAAGTGTTACACTTTCAGATCCAGCTTAACGTTCGAGAAGCCAAGTCTGGCTGACGACTTTAAACTTAGCGCTAGCAGGGAGGCAACCCATGCAATTTGTGTATATATTATGATTTGGTGTGTTTAATTTTGTGTGTTTTATTTTTGCAGGATTAGTCATTTCAAAATGGAAGCTGCTCTCGCAAATCTTCGCAAGCAATTTCCTTCTCTCCCTCAAAAATCTCTGATGAAAGTTTACAAAGCTCGCTTGGAACGGATGAGGTTACTGACAATTCACGGTGTTCCTAATGATATTCGTTGGGTAATTGAAGCACGAGTCCGATTGGCAGGTGAGTCTTCTGACTCTTTTATTATCACATCTGTGTTGGTGGAAGAAGCACCTATTCAAAGAAACGTAGAGCTAAGCAAATGGGTGTTTGTTACAAATGTGCACGATTTAATTGCAACACTCGTTGTCGTTCTTTAGGAATGGTGTCTGATAATCGCGAAGACAAAATTAAATTCATTAGGGATGGCTTGAGAAAGAGTCTTTAGATGATCTATATCTTCGACTCTTGAGACGCATCCCAGTGGATATGTTAATATAGCCATTCACAAATTACATACACAATTCCAAAAGGAAAGACAACTGTTAAGTCTCGGGAATCTGACTCAAAAAGACCCTGTTTGCCAATTTATAAGAAAATTGGATGGGAAGCTTGTCCCTGACGCATAGACGTCAATCAAGCCGTTACTTTTCTTGTAAATATTATATCTCTTTGTCTTTTCTTAATAATTGTGATTTGTTTTGTTGTTTTCTTTTATTTTCTCCGACAGGATCCAGACCTTTTTGACTATCACGATATTATTTCGCTACTAATCGTCCTCTGGAAGATACTTGTGCTATTTTTACTCACCCTTTTCAGGTACTATAAATTCAGCCCGTCATTGCACTTTTGAAGGCATCCAGAGAAAGAAATACATAAAAATGGAAGCCACTTCAAGAAGACGAGTTGAAAACATCTTGTGTTTTTGCGGTAGTAGTGTTGGTACTAAGCCACAATACATAGAAGCAGCACAGGAATTGGGTCGAGTCTTAGCTGCAAGGAATATGCACTTAATATATGGCGGAGGAAATCTTGGACTTATGGGGATCGTTTCAAAGGCTGTACAGGAAGGAGGCAGTCATGTTTTGGAATCATCCCAAAACCCTTGGCAGAGGCAAATCTTATTGGATCATCAAACGAGAGGAACTGATCGTGCCAGGTATGTCTGAACGACTGGTAGAAATGATTAACCGTGCTGATGCTTTTATTGCTTTGCCAGGTGGCTTGGGCACATTGGAGGAAATTTTTATAGTACTATCTTGGGCGAACCTGAACATACACCAGAAACCGCTTGGACTGCTCAACGTTGATGGATTTTATGATTTTCTTTGTGTGTTTCTTGATGATGCTCGGAGAAATGGGTTCGTGTCAAAACCTATGAAAGAACTCCTCTTTACTGCCAGAACTGCTCCGGATCTAATAGACCAACTCATAGCCTATGAACCAAAGTTGACCCTATCATTTCAAAGATAAAATGGTCTGAGGACGATCGTGGTAAGAAGCGTCGAATAAATCTGGATCTTAACCTTTAATTTCCTGTAGATTTCACAGCTAACCAGGTATTACCTTCTTAACTCTTCTTTACTGTTTAAGACATTGGGGACAATGTCTCATTTAGGTTTGGGGGGGAGGAATAGTTGATAGTACTTGTTTGTTTGTGTGTTTTTATTTTTAGTCCAAAATTTTTCGAAAAATACAAAAAAATTGAAAATTTTTCAAAAATTACAAAAATATTTTGCATTTTTGTGTTTTTATTTTGAACTAAAGGTGAAATTGGTAAGAGATAGCCGAGTAAGGAGTTTCCACTCCTGAGACGTATCTCAAACCTATTTCGAAACAAGTTAATTTTTGTTTATTTCATTTTGAATTATTTAATTTGTGAATTCTCCAAAACTGACTAAAATGAATCTTCATATGCTCAGTTGCAGATATTATCAACATGCATAGTAACATACAGACATGAGCTGTAATTGAAAAGTTTGTAATATTCAGTGCTCTAGTTTAATTGGAGGAAACATCTAAAAATGTTATGGAGTAAAAAAAAAAAAAAAAAAAAAAATAAAGTATCTAAGATCCGGGTTATTAAGTCTGTAAGGGTGTTTTAACACCTAGTGCCCTAAAACCAACTGGTTTGGGAGTCACTTGGCCCAAAGCTCGTTACATGGATCAAGATACTGCAAAATATATATATCTGAAGTCTGAGTAATTAAGTCCGTAGGGGTGTCTTAACACCTGGTGCCCTAAAGCCAACTGGTTTGGGAGCCACCGACCCAAAGCTCGCTACATAGACGGAAGATATTGTATATAAATAAAAAGTAAAAAGAAAATCAAAGAAAAAAATCAGAAAAAAAAAAAAAAAAAATTTTCTCCATTACTATAAAAGGTGTGAAATCTAATAGAACCTTAGGACAAAAATATTATCTCTTATCAATTGCACTTGTGACTGTTGTGGGCAAAAATGAGTTGATTAATATTTTGTTGGCTGTGTATATGGAGAATGGTAAAAATAATCGGAGAATTTACTTATTCGGTAATTTAGAAAGAAACAAAACAACTAGTAACTTGGAGTAGAAGTTTCACCTGATTAGTCACTAACTTCTTTATTCTCTTTTCGCTTGTCTTTTTGCTTTTGTGTGCATTAGTTTTACTACTTTTTTACTTTTGTAAAATGTTTGTGGGTATCATTGCTGTAAACCCTCACGAGACTACAACTCGTCCACTAGGGACACCTAGGGTTTAAAGGCTTGTTGCATATGCTAAATGCAACCGTGATCCCTACGAAAGTGGCTTAGTTTAATTTTAATTTTATTTTGTTGTTTTGCTCGAGGACTAGCAAAATGTTAGGTTTGGGGGTGTGATGAGCGGAAAATATATCAATATTTACCGCCCCTTTTACTTAATATTTTGTTTAGTTTCTCGGGTTTGATGAATGTTTTGATGTGTTTTAGTTTATTTTGCAGATAAAATAATATCGGGTCTCAATGAAATCATTTAGGACGAAATGTGGATCAAATAAGGGCAATTATTGGACTTGATATATTAATTTTGGAGATTGGAAATTTGAAAGGCGTTTTTGACGAAGTGCAGTTTTGGAAATTCCAGTTTTGCGCATCTGTCGTATTTTGGGCATAACTTTTTACTCAGATATCGGATTGAGCTGATTCAAGTTCCAGATTAAAGAAGACTCAAAGATCTACAACTTTGAAAGAGAAAATATTTTCGAATTCTGAAGATTTCATGACCGAAATTGATGAACCATCCAGAAGTGTGGAGTGGTAATTATTAAAAGTCATTATCAATCATTTTCAAAGCAAAATATTAATTAATTAATAATTAATAAAAATTATCAAATCAACACCAAACAAGATAAGAAATTATTGGAGCAATTATGGATTTGGTGGAGTAATTAGTGGAGAAATTAATAATGGAATTGGTGGAGAAATTGATGATGATTTGATGTGGCAAAATTTTGCCTATAAATACCAAGCCATTTCATTTGTAAAATTCATACTTTCTTCTTTGAAATTCTTAATGAATAAATAAGAAGATTGTATCTAGTTTGTTTATTTTTAGTTTTCAGTAATTAATTTTCAGTTTCGCACTTTCTTTTATTTACTTTTCAGTTTTTACTTTCCGCAATTTACTTTTACTCACAATACTTTTCTTTCTTTAATTTTTCAGTTTTTACTTTTCAGTAATGAGGAGGTAATTTCCCAAGCTAGGGTGAAAGGTAATTCTTTTACTATTACTATTTAGATTAATCTCCCTTAAAAATAATATATTCACTATTTAAAATACTGATTAATAAAGGATACCGCTATATTGGTCGGTTGGCAATTCAATTTAATCTGGTTTAAACCTGACTAATCAAGGATACCGCCAGATTGGTCGGTTGGTAAATTTATTTTGGTACCGCCTTTATGGCTGGATTATGGACAAATATTACCGCCTATATGGCTGGTTGGACTTAATTTGACTTAATCAGGATACCGCCAGATTGGTCGGTTGGTAAAATAATATCACAAGTTATATATTATTTTATGGGAGATATCTAAATTAGTAGTAGTAAAAGTAATTCCTTTTACCTTAGCATTTTATTTTATTTTACTTTTCAGCTTTTACTTTACCGCAATTACTTTCAAGCATTTTCATTTTATGTCTTTTACTTTTAAGTTTTTATTAGCCCTAGTTATGTGTGGTAACTAAATTAGTTATCTGGGGTTGTGATGAAATCCAATATCACCGTTTTATAAGGGTTAGATTATAGCTTGGGTAATATAAAGATTTATTTATTGTGTCTTAAACTTAATGCTTTTTCATTAACTGGCCATTAATAAAATTGATCTGGTAAATCTAAAATGAACTAGACATAGGGATTTTAGGTTTCAGCCTTAGACTCAATAGCCCACGATCTTCCTTGAGGATAGATAACCCTTTAATAGATTTCCTTACAGGATAGGAATATACCTGTTGGGCGGGGGTAGCCATAATTGGAACTTAAACTTAATGAATCCAGATAATTTGGTTGACATAGACATATGGTTCAATTGGGTTAAACTGGGTATTTGTGTCTGACCATCGACAGAGGCTTACACATAATTTAGTGTTCCAGGTTAATAAATCAATATATTACCCAACTTTAAGATAACCACTTCATCTTTAAAATGATATTGGAAGAAATCACAACCCTAGATAGTTTTTAATATTGAATTTTCTTAAAACCTATTTTCGACAATTTTATTTACTTGCTTTTAAATTTAGAATCGTCACCATTTCAAATCAATCAATCAACTTGTTAGATATTAGTAATCATTTGACCTCATAAAATTAATAGTTTAGATATTAAGTCCTCGTGGGATCGATATTTTTATACTACTTGAACGATACGTGCGCTTGCGTTATACGTGTGTGTTTACGCCGGTCAGTAAGCAAAGCATTACTTGATGCGGAGTCACGATATTTGCATTGGAGAATTGGTATAGCCTTGGTAATGTCTTCCAGGAAGCTACGACCATACTTTCAAAGGCATCCTTCACATTTACTCTTCCTCGAGTACCCCTTGAGGATCATAACTACACAATCCAGAGTTGGACTGGAAGATTAACAAAATGGGCTGTCGAATTATGAGAAACACACATCACAACCGCCAGAACAGCAATCAAATCTCAAGCCTGCTGACTTTGTAGCTGATTTCAGTCCAACTCAGAATCTATTGGAAGGTACCACCAGGAGTCAATTCAATCCTCTGATTCACTTTGGAAACTTTCAGTCGACGGTTCTAGCAATAAGGAAAGGGTGCGGCTTGGCATAGTGATCACTACTCCTGATGGGGATATACTACAACAAGCAATTAAATGTGGATTCCGAGTTACAAACAATGAAGCAGAATATGAAGCTTTGATAGCAGGAATCAGCTTGGTCAAAGAGCTTGGGGGAAGAAGAATCGAAGTGAAATCAGACTCCCAATTGATAGTGAATCAGCTCCAAGGTTCATATCAGGCACGAGATCCTCAATGTTATCCTACTTGCAGAAAGTTAAAGAAGTCCAGGCGACATTTCAAGAATTCAACATAACTCAGGTTTCAAGAAGTGAAAACACTCAGGCGGACGCATTGGCTACCCTTGGGTCGACGATGCATGGAGACAACTACAATCAATTCCAGTAGTGTATTTAAATTGGCCATCATTTGGAAGGAGAACAGGAGATCAGCACCATCACTTCAGACGACTCGTGGATGACACCAATCATAAAATATTTGCAAGATGGACTGCTTCCCGAAGATAGAAATGAAGCAAGAAAGATTCAAGGCAGGCAGTAAGATTCACCATATTTAATGGACAACTATTGAAAAGGTCGTTCTCTGGACCCTACATGAAATGCCTTACTCCTGATCAAGCACAACATGTACTATCAGAATTGCACGAAGGAGAATGCGGAAATCATTCTGGAGGACGAAGCCTTGCCTCACGTGCCCATTCGACTGGGTATTATTGGCCAACTATGAGAATTGATTCAGTCAATTACACGAAGAAGTGTGAAAAGTGTCAGAGATTCGCTCCTATTCTACATCTTCCACCAGAAAAGCTGAATCCTATCATATCCCCATGGCCGTTCATGAAGTGGGGGATGGATATTGTAGGGAACTACCAACCCCCTGGACAACGAGTCTACATGCTAGTCTTGACAGATTATTTTTCAAAGTGGATTGAAGCAGACTCCTTTGCCAAAATACGAGATAAAGAAGTTCAAACATTTGTCTGGAAAAACATCATATGTCGTTTCGGCATTCCTAAGTAGATTGTAACAGATAATGGCTCCCAGTTTATTAGCCGACATTTTCAAGACTTTTGTAAAAATTGGGGGATCAAGTTAAGTTTTTCTACCCCACGCTTTCCACAAGCTAATGGGCAAGCCGAGTCTTCTAACAAGACACTTTTGAATACTTTGAAGAAAAGATTGGAGAAGGCGAAAGGATCATGGGCAGACGAGCTTCCTGGAGTATTGTGGTCCTACAGAACGACCATCCGTTCTTCCACTGGAGAAACTCCTTTCTCTTTGGCATTTGCAACAGAGGCAGTAATTCCAATCGAAGAAACCATTCCTTCTCTACGCTACCAGTACGTTGGAGATGAGGCAAATCAACAGTTGATGTTTATGAATCTAGACACAATCGACGAAAAACGAGAAAAGGCAACCATACGACTTGCATCTCATCGACAAAGAATGGCGAGATATTTTAACAAGAATGTAAGGAGTAGAACTTTTCAAGAAGGAGATTGGGTACTACGAAAAGTTTTCCAAAATACCAATGAAATTGGAGATGGGAAATTGGGGCCAAACTGGGAAGGTCCATACGTCATCACTAAAGTTATTGGGCACGGAGCCTACAAATTACAAACAACCGAGGGGAGGCAAATTCACAACAGTTGGAATGCAATTCACCTTAAGCGATTTTATCGGTAATTTATACGTGCATTTATTTAAATTTGAAAGTTCAAAGTGTTTTACTGCTTTATGTATTGCGATTCGACTTAATAACAAGACCCGTTTGAAATATTATCCCAAAATATCATTAAGTCGTTAAATTGTTTTACAAAGGCGATAAAATAAAAATAAAAATTACAAAAGAGATTCAAATTTCTGGAGTAGCTTCTTCCTGAATGCGTTCAGCAGCAACTTCGGGTGCAAGAATATCTTGAACTTGAATAGTCGGCTCGATTTCCATTCTACTAAGTTCTTCACTCTTCTTATCCATTTCTTGAACTTCAGCCGCTTCCTCGCCATCAATCACTTCTCTCTCAACCACTTTCGAGTCGACCTCTTCACCTTTCTCTTCCACATCACCCTCGTTTGAAAAGGAAATTCCAGCCAATAGTTGGTCATACTGTTGAATCCATTTCTCTGGCTCCCAAGCTCCTGCCTTCCCATCAAGGAAATCCTTCATCAGATGGCTGCGTTCTTTCATCATAGATTCAAGAGCAATCCCTTCAAGATTCTCAAGTAATTCTTCATTCTCCTTCTTCACATTCTCGAACGCATCCTTATAGCCTTCAATCGTAACCACAGAAGTCTCCTTTTCCATCTGAAGTGTTGCCTTCACTTCCTTCAACTCTTTCTCCAATTCAGCATTTCTTTTTTCAAGCGACTTCTTTTGGACCACTTCCTTTTTCATAGCCGCAAATGATTTTTCCATCTCTCTCTGTTTCTTAAGAGTCGATTCGACATATTGCTGCATATGTAAGCTGCACTCCATTGCCTGGAAAAAAGATTTTGATTAGAATCCATTTTACAAATTTCTATGAAATTTCTATTTACTTTCTTACTTGGTAATTTAAAGCCGCAGCCTTTTTCATCGACTCGACCGGACCAATCTTGGATAGCCTCTGTTCATCCTCTTCCAGCAGAAGCTTCTTAATAAAATGGTCAAGGCTTGATGGGTCAGAAATTGCAGTCGACCCTGATGGAATCCTAACAACTATATAATCGATTTCTTCGATTTCATCCGCCTTCCTTTTCCCCCATTTGACAACTATTTCGGTCGACTTCCCCTTATGCTTTGGAATTCCAGTCGACGATACCAATTGTGGTTCTGGAACCTCCACTTCTGGCTCCTTTATCTTTAGCTTCCTAGCCTTTTTTCGGCTCATCAACTCATCAATTGATGCTACTTTTATTTGCCTCGACGCCATGTCCTCTGCGCATAAAATTTCTTTTGGAGTTAATGTCTTTATAAACAACACATTTCCGTACAGAGCTCGAATCGACCGAGTACAGTAGATGACTTCCAATACGTTTTTAGAAAGTGCCAAAGGGGTAGATATACCTTCTGATTCGAAGATTTCTTTCCACTGTAAAGTTGCTCTTATCTCTGCTCTACCAAGATTATCCTCCAATCTCTTTGTTCGACAGGAAGATCAAGAAGAGCTTTTGTGTTCGACAAAATAAGAGGTGTTTTGTCGAATAAACTGTTTCAAAAAGGACCTGCATAATAAACAATCCATACATTAGTATCATACGACAATAACATTGATTAATTATCAATAAATAGAAGAAGTTGATACTCACTAAATACACTCCAGTATTCTGAAACTCGACCCATTCCAGTCGACCCAAAGATACCCTCATTTTTCACAAAGAAATAGTCCGACTGCCAATTACCCCTATCGTTTGTTGGAAGCCCCATAACTATTTGTTCCCTCTTACGACGAAGGTACAAAGTATATCTCCCTTTTTCAGTTAGGTGCTCTTTAAGGTAGTATGAATATAAAATGTTCTTCACCTCAAACAATAACCCTTGTTCGAATGCTAAGCATTCAATCGACATTAAAATCCTCCAAGCATTCGGCATTAGTTGAGAAGGAGCAATCCCATAATGATCCAAAATTTCCCAAGCTAACCTTGGAATAGGGAATCTTAGCCCATTAGAAAACGGTACTACATAAAAACCAATCCATCCGGGAATTTTATAATCGATCCTTTCAGACGGCAAGGGCACCCTCAGTTCCATTGATCTAGGAAATCTATACTTAATCCTAATTTCTATCAGCAAACTAGCCGTCATTCGACTAGCTGGGTTCTTGGTTAGTATGTTGGTAGGCTCACTTGTGCTCACCCCTCCACTAAATTCCTCGACTGCTGCCAATGATCTAATAGGAATTGCCTGCAACGGGATTTCATCCGACAAAACGGTTACAGGTCCTTTCTCGAATAACTCTTGACGCGACCATTCCCTTAATGATTTTTCTTCTGTCGATTCACTCGATGATGATCCTACGAATGTATCGATCTGTTCTCCTAAACTTTCTAAAGAGTCTCCACTCGACATATTCTAATCAACGAGTCTACAAACAAATAATTTCTAAGATTTGGGTTCCTTAAAGATCAAATCCTACTCCTATCTCCAAACACAAATCCACCAAATAACGTATGATTCTAAAGATCAAACAACCTAATTTAGCTTAGAACAGATTGAAGCTACTCTATGAATATTCAAAGGAAATGAAGAACGCGAAGAGAGTTTTGAAGAAGTACCTTGAAGCCTTGAAGTTCTCTCCCAAATCGTAGATCTTGTGAATGAAACAAATGAACCCATCAAGCCACTCTTATACTACTTCTTTTGGCGGTTCAATTCCCGCCAAAAGACTCCTCGTTATTTGGGTTAGGTTTTATTTCGTGAAGCGACACGTGGAAGATCTAGAAAATATAAAATTTTTTGATGAATTCTTACACCACTTGCTCTCAACAAAATTCTCTTCATGACTGCCTTCACCATTTGACACGACATCATTAGATATGAAGGACGCTTTCATTCAAGAAAAATTAATTGAGCAATCCCCGGTGCATGCCTTATAATCATTCGACAAATGATAATTGGGCAATAACTGAATCAGTGTTTGGTTCAGTCGACCAAGGGACAATTCCCATGACTCTTGTCGAGTCAAGTATACTCCTGAATCAGTGTTTTGTTTAGTCGACCAAGGGACATTGCCCATGACTCTTGTCGAGTCAAGTATACTCCTGAATCAGTGTTTGGTTCAGTAGACCAAGGGACAATCCCCATGACTCTTGTCGAGTCAAGTATACTCCTGAATCAGTGTTTGGTTCAGTCGACCAAGGGACAATCCCCATGACTCATGTCGAGTAAGTATACTCCTAAACCACCGATTGGTTCAGTCGACAAGGGACATTCCTCTGGACTCATTTCGAGTCAAGTAAACTCCTGAACCACCGTTTGGTTCAGTCGACAAGGGACATTCCCCTGGACTCATGTCGAGTCAAGTAATCTCCTGAACCACCGTTTGGTTCAGTCGACAAGGGACATTCCCCTGGACTCATGTCGAGTCAAGTAAACTCCTGAACCACCGTTTGGTTCAGTCGACAAGGGACATTCCCCTGGACTCACGTCGAGTCAAGTAAAATCCTGAACCACCGTTTGGTTCAGTCGACAAGGGACATTCCCCTGGACTCATGTCGAGTCAAATAAACTCCTGAACCACCGTTTGGTTCAGTCGACAAGGGACATTCCCCCGGACTCATGTCGAGTCAAATAAACTCCTGAACCACCGTTTTGGTTCAGTCGACAAGGGACATTCCCCTGGACTCATGTCGAGTCAAAGCATACTCCAGAACCACCGTTTGGTTCAGTCGACAAGGGACATTCCCCTAGACTCATGTCGAGTCAAGTAAACTCCTGAACCACCGTTTGGTTCAGTCGACAAGGGACATTCCCCTGGACTCATATCGAGTCAAGTAAATCCCTGAACCACCGTTTGGTTCAGTCGACAAGGGACATTCCCCTGGACTCATGTCGAGTCAAGTAAACTCCTGAACCACCGTTTGGTTCAGTCGACAAGGGACATTCCCCTAGACTCAGGTCGAGTCAAATAAACTCCTGAACCACCGTTTGGTTCAGTCGACAAGAGACATTCCCCTAGACTCACGTCGAGTCAAATAAACTCCTGAACCACCGTTTGGTTCAGTCGACAAGGGACATTCCCCTAGACTCATGTATGTCGAGTCAAATAAACTCCTGAACCACCGTTTGGTTCAGTCGACAAGGGACATTCCCCAAGACTTATGTCGAGTCAAGTAAACTCCTGAACCACCGATTGGTTCAGTCGACAAGGGACATTCCCCTGGACTCATGTCGAGTCAAGTAAACTCCTGAACCACCTATTTGTTCAGTCGACAAGGGACATTCCCCTGGACTCATGTCGAGTCAAGTAAACCCCAGAACCACCGTTTGGTTCAGTCGACAAGGGACATTCCCCTAGACTCATGTCGAGTCAAGTAAACTCCTGAACCACCGTTTGGTTCAGTCGACAAGGGACATTCCCCTAGACTCATGTATGTCGAGTCAAGGAAATTCCTGAACCACCGTTTGGTTCAGTCGACAAGGGACATTCCCCTAGACTCATGTCGAGTCAAGTAAACTCCTGAACCACCGTTTGGTTCAGTCGACAAGGGACATTCCCCCGGACTCATGTCGAGTCAAGTAAACTCCTGAACCACCGTTTTGGTTCAGTCGACAAGGGACATTCCCCTGGACTCATGTCGAGTGAAAGCATACTCCTGAACTGCCGTTTGATTCAGTCGATAACGAACATTCCCCTAGACTCATGTCGAGTCAAAGCATACTCCTGAACTGCCGTTTGGTTCAGTCGACAACGAACATTCCCTTGGACTCATGAACTCTTGAAACTCTATTTCAATTCGGTCAAAAACACGTACTCTATATGACCATAGATTAATCAGATGCATGCAAACAGAAACCCACGTTTTTGTATATATTTTGGTACGACATTTGGCAGAAGGTAATACACTTTTACACTCTTTTTTCACATACGACACGGATAAATATACTCTCTAAAACAAAAATTCTTTGACTTAGAGAGTAAGGGACAAACTGTATGGGCCAAATTTGGTCCAAGGGTAAAGCTGTCTTTCATCTTAAGCCCATCAGCATGTTAGGCCCGAAAATAAGGACCAAAGCCCAAAGAATTATGTATTATTTGATTACAATTAAATCATAAACTAATGACCACTCCACTTAACCTAATTCTAGCACTAAACCCCACCACTCCACTTAACCTAATTCTAGCACTAATCCTCACTTACTCCAAAAACCATTACCAAATACACCAACATCAGATCATGTTTTATCTATAAATATGAAAAGAATACGGGAAGAATTCATTCAAGTCTCATTTCTCTCACCCTAATACTTCATGCTCTCAATCCTTGATCCCCTCATATATTACACGGCCCTCACGGCCAAACAAAGGAAGTAGAGGTAATATTCAACCTTGCTTTCCCATTTACAAATTTATTTCGTGCCACAGACTTGGGCGTCGGAGTATACCCGGTATCCACCACACCGGTGGTAGCCTACTCTCGTCCACTCTACTTTGTTTTTTGCAGGATTGCTAGTGCCCAACTTACAAATTCTGATTGAGGACCCTTGGCGAATTCTGGAGTCCACAACCGTAATAAAAAAATGGGTCGGAACGGTTCGGTTAATCGGTTAAAACCGATTAATGCACACCCCTAATTATTGCTAAAGGATAATTTCGTAAAAAGGCTTCATTAATTAAATTAAATATAAAAAAAAAACATATGGGATATTAGATAAATCCACGACAACACTTCAATATCCAATAGATTGAAATATGAATGGGTCAAGAACCCATTTCTTTATTGTGAAATTAGCGAAAATTATGGGTCTATATGTCATCTCTCTCACAGCAGGCAAGCCCCACATAAATTAGGGTTATTTCAGTCTTTTCATTATCAACTAAATGAAAATGCTATCATTAGGAAATGTAAATGATGTTGTAAATATGAGTGGTCCTTTTTCTTTAATACTCTTTATATTCTATCTTAATTCTTTATATTTGTAACTTATCACATATTGTTTAGGGATAATAATCTCACCATAATTTCTCCCTATAAATAGAGAGCAACTCTTATAAACTTATTCACTCAGAAATAATAATAAAGTTATAAGGTATATTTTCTTCTTCTATTTCTCTTTTATTTTACAACATGTTATCAGTAAGATCAATTTTTATTTAAATTTTTCTTTTAAAAAAAAGGCAAGCCTTTGTTTGCTACTGGCAAATTTGGTTGTAGTAGATTCATTATCATCATCAATTTGAAGATTTTGTTCAACATGAGAATTTATTTACATAAGCATGAATGCAGCGGTAACCAAGGACATGTTTTGAGATTTTAGTTTTTTTAGTTTTTTTTTTTTTTTTTTTTTTTTTGTTGAACATTGATGTGGTGGATCTAAATTTTTTATTAGTTTTATTTTATTGTAACTTGAAGTTTGATGTATAAATAAATCAGAATCTAAAGTTTTTTAGTTTCAATCTTAAAATTAGAACTCGTATTTCTAATTCAGAATCCGAAGTTCTGAATTTCAATTTTAAAACTAGAACCCGTAGATCTAATTCATTATGTTATGTTTTATGTATTTTTATTATTGTTTTTATGAGCATGCTCTGTGGTTGCCATTAAATTGGATCCTCCACATCATAAAATATTACAGATTTATTGTCTGCTCTTAGTTTTTGTGGGTGAATTGTTGTGCCCCTCTATCTTCATTCTGCATGCAATAAACAATCATTTTTTTTGTTGTGAATCAATTTCACGATTGTCAATCCCTTCAGGTGCGCCCATCGGCCTCCCTTCAATCTCTAATTCCTATTCAGTTATAATTCAATGGATAAATCGCAGATGTATTAATATCTCTTGTTTAAGTTTTAATATTATTTGCTTGTAACTTGTTTGTTGAAAAAAATACTAATAATAATCAAGAGGTAAATTATAACTTGGAATTTCTACCTCATTAATTAATTTTTTAGATTAGAACCTGAAGTTATAATCTTATTAATTAATTTTTTTTTTATTAGAACTTGAAGTTCTAAATTATAAAACAATTATAGAACCCAAAGTTCTAAATTTACGTTAAAAATCTAACCCCATCAATTAAATTTTGGATTAAAATATGACGTTTTAAATCTTCCATAAAATCAAAAGTTTTAAATCTATATATCATATTTATAAACTTTGAGTTCTAAATATTAACCTTATCAATCAGAAATTGAAAATCTGAAATATAACTTCCCTTTAGATCATGTTATTCTAAATAAAAATATAAGATTGGAACTTGATGTTTTAGATCAAAGAAATATTTGTAAAGGGAATATGAAGTTCCAAATATGTGTATGTAATTTTTTTGTTTGCATTATACGAATTTATGTGATTTTTTTATTTATTTTTTTAATTCTTTTAATTATACTATATTATTATTGATGCTGGAAGTTTACAATAATAAAAAGCTAATCAAACCTGAAGTTTAAATTAGCTTCTAATGTCATAACCTGTAATTCTGAACTACAATTTATAAATAAAACATGATGTTCTCATAGAACATGAATATCAGTTTCTTAATGTTTCCAGTAGTGAATGTTAATTTCCACTAAGTATAGATATGATAAAAAAAAACTCTACTGCGATAAAGGAATAAAATTCTAGTATATAGAATCTTAACATCATTCTATTAGCAAGCAGAACTAAATTACACATCGAAAATGCTTCATATTTAGCCATATATAGTATAAATATGCTAAATTTCAAAGATATCTGCTAAAATGGTTATCATATCGAGAGATAAGTATACAAATACTATTGACAATTACAAATAAATTAGAACCTTAAGTTCTTAATTGTAACTTTTAGAACCAAAAGCTCTACATTTATCATTTTTCATATATGAACATGAAGTTCAGAAAATTAATCGTACAAATTAGAACTTGAAGTTCTACGATAATTTTTAAATTTAAACCTGAAGTTTGGAGTTATAAATTCTAAAAGAGAATTTGAAATTTTAGGGAATAAAATAAAATTTGAAGTTCTAAGTTGCAACTTTAAACATTTAGAACCTAAAGTTCTAAGCTTTCAATATCATATATATGAACCTGGAGTTCTATACATGAATATGAAATTTTTGTTCTGAATATCTTATTATACCATTTTATTTCATGGGGTATAGATATTGAAATGTGAATTCAAGCTATGTGCTTGGAATGTATCATTAAGAAAAACAAATATCCATAAATGATGAATATTTTCCTTTTGCCATTTTTTTATAAGAGAGCTTGAAGTTCTGACTATTATAAAAGACATAGATGATCTATTGTTATTGAGTGTAACTCCATTTTATCTAACATTACCTCACAATTGAAATTGCGAGTTGATTTTTTTTTTTTTTGGAAATAAGATATTTATCATTCCCTGAAGCGAATATAAAATATATCATAATGGATATGTAAATGTAAAAGAATGGCATGGTTAATATCCTGACAATAGTCACGAATCATCATGATGATAAACTGATAAAAATTGATATAACTAGCAGATAAGAAATTTTAGAGTGACTAAAGACCCAACAGATCTTGTTCACCTTAATGTGTCGAATCTATCTGAAACTAAAGAGAGAAAATTAGATGCCAATTAGTACTTTATACTGTGTTTACTTCTAAATATTAATATTTCTTGGAACAAAACTATATACCATATATGGTCCTACTGACCTAATTGAAGGCCCTGAAAAGTACCATAATCTTGTTAGTAATTGGAACTTCTAACATATTATCTTTTTACACATTGCCATTTAAATGAGATAATTTTCCTCTCTTTAAAAGAAAAGAAGCTGTCTGAAGTAAGCCACATACTTTCTTAGAATTTGTTTACGATGTCTCATTTAAATTCTCGCACCAGTCAATGTGAAAATGAAGTGCGAATGATAGTTCATTTGTAGTAAATTACAAATCAATTACGTGATGTATTTATACGGACATCAAAAGTAATCAAGTCACATATACTAGTTGTTAATACACTGACCCAGGTGATTTGAATAATCTAGTGTAAAAGCAGCTAATGGATTAGCTGTTAAATGTCAGAAGCGTGGCAGACCACTTGGTTCAAAATATATTGTTCCTCGGAATGGGAAAATAAGAGATCATGATCTAGTTACAAATGATGCTCGAGCTATAAATACACCTACATTCTCATAATCAATAGTTCCAGAAGAAATAGTGATCCTTGAAGAGACTCAAGCCCTTGAAGAGATAAAAATCTTATAAAGAGAAAAAGTCTACAAATTATATTTGTACAAAAGAGATATGGGATCGTAATGAATTAGTCATCGATAATGAATTTACGTTCACAGTAGCTACTAAAATTAAAAATAATTTTGAGCTTCAAATTGTTGATGGATGTAGACAAATATATGATTGGCTTCAATGAGAATAAACAATTCAAGCAAGATTGATTTCTTTAGCCAAACATCAAGTATTTGGGCTTGTAGTCCAGACACCTGAAGATGACAAATCTATTGGATATAAATATGTATTCATAAAAAACGTAATAAATATAATGAAATAATTACATATAAAGTGCGCGCGAGTGATGAGTGGTAAATGTATCACTATTTCCCACTCATTTGACCTAATATTTTGTATAGTTTCTTGATTTTTGTGAATATTTTGATGTGTTTTGTGTTATTTTGTAGATAAATAAAGTTTCAGGACATTCTGGAGGTGATTTAGGGCTAAAATAGTGAAAATGATAAAAAAAGGCAAAATCGTCATTTGGCGCGTCGCGACGCCTAACATGCGCCGACATGTGCTAACTTGCACCGCTTCATGCTAAAATACACCGTGCCACGTGTCAAAATCTGAGAAGTCTGCTAATATGCGCTGGATGCTAACGTGCGCCTACCACGTGTCAACATCAGAGGAGATCTGCTAACATGCACCACGCCACGTGTCATCATCCTATGGTGCCGACAATCGCCATCGCCACGTGTCTTCCACGTCAGTGTTCACATTAGCAACATGCCAAGTCAATGCGCCAAGTGTCAGCCACGTCATCATCAACCAATCATTGCATGCCACGTGTCGTAATCCTATGGTGCCGACAATCCACATCACCACGTGTCGCCACATCATTGCCACGTCAGCATAATCATTCAGCTCTCAGCCGCCTCTTCCACGTGTCACATTATCACCTTATCCACTGCCACGTGTCGAGCTCTCCGAGTTCCACATCACCAATCACGCGCGTCGCGAAGCGAGCTACACGTCGCGACGCGTCACCACCACCGAGGTCTATAAATTCAGCTCATTTTTCTGATTTCAGATGTACATTCCTCTCTGAATTCTCTGATGTAAATAGAGAGTTTTATATCTAGTTTTTTTTAATTTCAGTTTTGTAATTAATTTTAATTACTTTCTGTAATAATAATTTATTTTCTTTACTTTTTCTGTTTTTACTATTCAACATGAGGAGGTAACTTCCCTCTGCTATGGTGAAAGGTAAATCTTTTATTACTACTATTTAGATTAATCTCCCTTAATTATAATATATTTACTATTTAAAACTCGACTTAACAAGGATACCGCTATATTGGTCGGTTGGTAATCAATTATAAACTGGTTTTAACCTGACTAAGCATGGATACCGTCTGGTTGGTCGGTTGGTAATTACCGCCTATATGGCTAGTTTATGGACAAATTGTGATACCGTATTTATGGTCGGTTGGACTTAATCTGACTTAATCAGGATACCGCGTATATGACTGGTTGGTAATATAACACAAGTTAATATATTATATTAAGTGAGATATCTAAAATAGTAGTGATAAAAGTGGATCCTTTTACTCTAGCATTTTCTTTTATTGCAATTTTCTTTATTTACTTTTCAGCATTTTACTTTATGTCTTTTATTTTTTAGCCCTAGTTATTTGTCGTAACTAAGTTAGTTATTTGGGGTTGTGATGAATTCCAATATCACCGGTTTATAAGGGGTTATTTTATAGTTTGGGTAATATAAAGGTTTACTTATTAAGTCTTAAGCTTAATGCTTCTTGTTAACTGGCAATTAATAAGATTGATCTGGTAAACTTAAGATAAATTTGACAAATGAATTTTAGATTTTAGCCTTAGACTTAATAGCCCATGATATTCCTTGAGGATAGATAACTCTTTAATAGATTTCCTTACAGGATAGACATATACCTGTCGGGCGGGGGTAGCCATAATTAGAACTTAAACTTAATGAATCTAGGGGTGGCAGAAAAGCCCGAAGCCCGGCCCGGCCCGGCAAGTCCGGCACAGGGTGGAAAAAGCCCGGGCCAAAATTAAAAATTAAAAATTAAAAAATAAAACATATATATATATATATTAATATGTTTGTATCATTTTTATTTATTTTTAGCATTTAAAATTGTTAATTTATCAATGAAACTTGTGATTTATTTATAAATTGTCTTTATATATAGTATAAATGTATTTTATATTTATATATATATATATATATTTTTTTTAATTCGGGCCCAAAAAAAAGCCCGGGCCCGGGCTTTTTTTTGTTGGCCGGGCTCGGGCCGGGCTTGTCAAAGCCCGGGCCCAGCCTGGCCCGTTGCCACCCTTAAATGAATACAGGTAATTTGGTTGACATAGACATATGGTTCAATTGAGTTATACTGGGTATTTGCATCTGACCATCGACACATAGACTTTTGCATAATTTTGTGTTCCAGGTTAGTAAATCAATATATTACACAAACATGAAATAACCACTTCATCTTTAATTAGATATTGGAAGAAATCACAACCCTGGATAGTTTCTTAATATTGAATTTCACTTAATTTACTTTCGCGCAATTTTATTTACTTGTTTTTTAAAAGTCACCACCCAATCAAACAATCAATCTGTTTGATACTTGTAATAATTTGGCCTCATAAAAATTAATATCTTAGGTTTTAAGTCCTCATGGGATCGATACTTTTTATACTACTTTAACGATACGTACTCTTGCGTTATACACGTGTGATTACGCACTGGTCAAGTTTTTTGCGTCGTTGCCGAGGACTTAGTTATCTTTCACTATTAGTTTTGAGGTTAGATATCTTTACTTTTATCTAATTTTCTATTTGCTTATTATTTCTGTTTTCTTGTGTTTCAGGTTCTCATACACTACATGAGACGAACCATAAGCTTTGAAATCCGACCGCTTGACCCAGAGATTGAAAGAACTATCAGACAGTTGAGAAGGGAAAGGCGAGAAGGGCAAGAAGCAATCATTAACATGGAACCTGAACCTTTAGAGGTTGCACCACCAATTCCCATTCAAGACAAAACCATTCCGGTGGTCGACGGCTTCATTTCCTGTATTGTACTTCCTCTCTTACCAGCAAACGCATGTGACATCAAAACATGCATTCAGATGATTCAGCAGTCAGTTCAGTTTGGGGGGAATGCAACTGAAGATCCTAATGCCCACATCATCAACTTCCTGGAAGTTTGTGGCACTTTCAATTAAAATCGAGGAGCTGAAGAAGCTATGAGACTGCTCATTTTTCCATATTCCTTGAAAGACAGAGCAAAAGCTTGGCTACATTCACTACCAGCTGGTTCCATTATAACTTGGAACATTCTAGCCACCACATTCCTTGCAAAGTATTTTCCACCAGCCAGAACAGCAAAACTGAGGAATGACATCACATCATTTGTACAAGAAGACTCGGAAACTCTCTACGAAGCTTGGGAAAGGTACAAAGATTTGCTCCGGAAATGTCCTCACCATGAGATTCCAAAATGACTTCAAGTCCAAACCTTCTATAATGGACTTTCTGGACTGATGAGAACCACAATTGATGCTGCTGCTGGAGGAGCTTTGATGGCAAAATGAGAAGATCAATCCTGAGACTTAATCGAAGAAATGGCTAACAACAATTCCTTGTGGCCAACAGAAAGGAGCATGATTCAAAGAATTGATGGAATTTATGAAGTTGGAGCCAATACAGCAGTCAACGCCAAGCTGGATCAGATATGCAAATTCATGGAGACTCTCAGCACTGGATCCACAAGTTAACCATATGAAGGAGCACTAGAACCAAACCAACTTGAAGAGACGGTGAATTAAGTCAATAATTTCAACAGACAAGGGAACAATCCATATTCCAACACCTACAACCCAGTTTGGAGGAATCATCACAATTTCTCATAGAGCAACAACTCAGGGCAAAAGAACTATCCACCACCAGGATTCCAACAGCAAAACCAGAAGTTTGAAAAAGAAACAGAAATGATAGAATGGATTGCAGAGATGTTCAAAAAGCAACAAACAGCATATGATGCTATTTTTCAAAGTGAATCTGCTTCCATCAAAGCATTGGAAAATCAAATTGGACAATTGGCCAATGCTCAGAGTTACAGACCGCCAGGGAATCTTCCCAGCAACACACAACCAAATCTAAGGAACATGTGGAAGGAGCAATGTCATGCCATCATATTAAAAAGCGGTACTGAAATCAACAAAGATGTTGGAGTCAAGGCAACTACTGAGGAAGTTCCTAAGGAAAGCAGTGAAGCAGTTCCATAGATGGAGGAAAAAGAAACAAAGGAAAAAGACCAAATCACTCCACCTCCACCTTTTCCACAGCGTCTTCAGAAAAACAAACTGGACAAGCAGTTTGCTCGATTCTTGGAGATTTTCAAAAAGCTGCACATCAACATCCCATTTGCAGAAGCCTTGGAACAAATGCCCAGCTATGTCAAATTCATGAAAGACATTCTTTCACGAAAACGGAGATTGAGAGATTACGAGACAGTAGCATTATCAGAAGAATGCAGCGCTATCAGTCAGAGGAAGCTTCCCCCAAAATTGAAAGATCCTGGCAGTTTTACCATTCCTTGCATCATAGGAGAGCATAACTTCGGTAGGGCTTTGTGTGATCTAGGTGTAAGTGATAACTTGATGCCTTTTTCTATTTTCAGGAAATTACAGATTGGAGAAACAATGCCCACCTCAGTCTCTCTACAACTTGCTGATAGAACGCTCGTATTTTCGAGAGGTGTAGTTGAAGATGTGTTGGTCAAGGTTGACAAATTTATTTTCCCAGCAGATTTTATTGTCCTTGATATGGAGAAAGACGCAGACGTGCCAATCATCCTCGGGAGACCGTTCTTGGCTACAGGTCGAACCATTATTGATGTACAAAAAGAAGAATTAACCATGAGGGTACATGACCAAGAAGTAACATTCAATGTTTTCAAGGCCATGAATTTTCCAGATGATGAAAAGAATGAGGAATGTTTCAGACTTGATGTGATACAGAGTACCATCCAGAACTCCAATGCAATGTAAAGTTCTACATGTCAATTGTCTGTGGAGCCTGAAGATAAAGCGTTCTGCGTACTGAGGAAGCCTATTCTTGCACTACAAGCAACAGAAGAGGAACATTTCCACCAACTCAAAGAATTGGAGGAATTTCATATACAGCCTTTTGAGAATGCAAAATTGTACAAAGAAAAGGCCAAGAAGAGACATGATGAGAAGTTAGTGCGCATACAATTGAAACCAGGGCAGAAGGTATTGTTAAACAAATAAAGGGTGAAACTCTTCTCATGGAAGCCAAAATCACGGTGGTCATGTCCATTCCTAATCACCAAGGTTTTACCAGATAGATTTGTTGAGTTACATGATCCCGACTCCAACAAAACATTCAAGGTTAAAAACAAGTGTATCAAACACTACTGGGGAGAATCATTTGAGCGACAAAAAGAAAGTGTCACACTTTCAGATCCAGCCTAACGTTCGGGCAGCCACGTCTAGTTGACGACGTTAAACTTAGCGCTCGCAGGGAGACAACCCATGCAATTTGTGTTATATTATGATTTGGTGTGTTTTATTTTTGTGTGTTTAATATTTGCAGGTAAAGTCATATCACGATGGAAGAAGCTCTCGCAAATCTTCACAAGCAATTTCCTTCTCTCCCTCAAAAATCTTTGATGAAAGTTTACAAAGCTCGCTTGGAACGAATGAGACTACTGATGATTAAAGGTATTCCTACTGATATTCGTTGGATTATTGAAGCGCGGGTCCGATTGGCAGGTGAGTCATTTGACTCTTTTATTTCACATCTGCCTGGTTTAGGAAGAAACACCTATGCTAAAAAAAGAAGAGCTAAAAGAATAGGTGTATGTTATAAATGTGCTCGCATGTTTTGTGATACTCGTTGTCGTTCTTTAGGAATGGTGTCTGATAACCGTGATCCGTGAATATAAGATTAATTTCATTCGGGATGGATTGAGTAAGGAGTCTTTGGATGAAATATCTAAAAATCTTGAGACGCATCCCAGAGGATATGTGTATCACGAAATTTGCGTGTTATATACACAATTCCAAAGAGAAAGACAACATTTAAGTCTCGAGAATCTGACTCAAAAAGACCATGTTTGCTAATTTTTAAGAAAATTGGATGAGAAGCTTGTCCCTGACGCATAGACGTCAATCAAGCCGTAAATTATTGTAAATATTATATCTCTTTGTCTTTTCCTAATAACTGTGATTTGTTTTGTTGTTTTCTTTTATTTTCTCCGACAGGATCCGAACCATTTTTGACCTTTCACGATTTATTGTTTTGCTACTAATCGTTCTTTGGAAGATACTAATGCTATTATTACTCACCCCTTTTCAAGTGTTATAAATTCAACTCATCTTTGCACTTTTGAAGGCATCCAGTTTTGAGAAAAGAAACATACATAAAATGGAAGCTACTTCAAGAAGACGAGTTGTAAATATATGTGTCTTTTGTGGTACTAGTGTTGGTACTAAGCCACAATACGTAGCAGCAGCACAAGAATTGGGAAGAGTCATAGTTGAGAAGAATATGCACCTAGTATATGGCAGAGACAGTCTTGGACTAATGGGGATCGTTTCAAAGGCCGTACATGATGGAGACAGTCAAGTTCTGGGAATCATCCCAAAACCCTTGGCAGAGGCAGATCTTATAGGATCATCAAACGGAGAAGAACTGATCGTGTCAGGTATGTCTGAATGACCGGTGGAAATGATTAACTGTGCTGATGCTTTTATTGCTTTGCCAGGTGGTTTGGGTACGTTGGAGGAGATTTTTACAGTGCTATCTTGGGCGAACTTGAACATACACCAGAAACCAATTGGATTGTTCAACGCAGATGGATTTTATGATTTTCTTTGTGTATTTCTTGATGATTCCTGGAGAAATGGGTTCGTGTCAAAACCTCTGAAAGAACTCCTCTTCACTGCCAGAACTGCCAATGATGTAATTGACCAAATCTTAGCCTTCGAACCACAGATTGACCATATCCTTTCAAAGATAAAATCGTCTGATGATGATCGTGGTAGGAAGCGTCGAATAAATCTGGATCTCAACCTTTAATTTCCTTTCTAGATGAAGAATTTTAGCTAATCAGGTATTATCTTCTTAACTCAGCTTCTAATTTTTAAGACATTGGGGACAATGTCTCATTTAGGTTTGGGGGTGGGGAATAGTTGATTAGTATCTTGTTTGTATTTTGTTTTTATTTTTAGTCCAAAATTTTTCGAAAAATACAAAAAAATTGAAAAATTTTACAAAAATCAAAAAAATATTTTGTGTTTTTGTGTTTTTAACTTGATTAATCGGGTGAAATTGGTGAGAGATAGCTGTGTAAGGAGTTTCCACTCCTGAGACGTATCTCAAACCTATTTCGGAACAAGTAAATTTTTGTTTATTTCCTTTTAAATTATTTAATTTGTGAATTCTCCATAAAACTGACTAAAATGGATCTTCATATGCTCAGTTGACAGGTATTATCAACGTGCATGGTAACATACGGACATGAGCTGTAATTGAAAAGCTTGTAATATTCAGTGCTATAGTTTAATTGGAGGAAACATCTATGAAAAGCGATGGGATAAAAAAAAAGTCTGAGATCTGAGTTATTAAGTCTGTAAGGGTGTCTTAACACTTAGTGCCCTAAAGCCAACTGGTTTGGGAGTCACTGGCCCAAAGCTCGCTACATGGATCAAGGATGATGCAAAAATATATATATCGGAAGTCTGAGTAATTAAGTCTGTAGGGGTGTCTTAACACATAATGCCATAAAACCAACTGGTTTGAGAGTCACTGACTCAAAGCTCGCTACATAGACAAAAGATATTGTATATAAATAAATAAATAAATAAAAGAAAAAAAAATCAGAAAAATCAGAAAAATTATTCCATTGCTGCAAAAAGGTGTGAATTCTGATAAATTTTTAGGACAAAAATATTACTTTCTTCTCAACTGCATTTGTAACTGTTGTGGGCAAAAATGAGTTGATGAATATTTTGTTAAATGTGTATATGGAGAATGGTAAAAATAATCGGAGAATTTATTTATTCGGTAATTTAGAAAGAAAGAAAACAACTAGTAACTTGGAGTAAAAGTTTCACATGATTAGTCACTAACTTCTTTATTCTCTTTTCTCTTGTCTTTTTGTTTTTGTGTGCATTAGTTTTACTTTCTTTTTACTTTTGTAAAATGTTTATGGGTATCATTGCTGTAAACCCTCACGAGATTACAACTCGTCCACTATGGACACCTAGGGGTTTAAAGGCTTGTTGCATACGCTAAATGCAACCGTGATCCCTACGAAAGTGGCTTAGCTTAATTTTATTTTTATGTTATTTTATTTTGTTGTTTTGCTCGAGGACTAGCAAAATGTTAAGTTTGGGGTGTGATGAGTGGTAAATGTATCACTGTTTTCCACTCATTTGACCTAATATTTTGTATAGTTTCTTGAGTTTTGTGAATATTTTGATGTGTTTTGTGTTATTTTGTAGATAAATATAGTTTCAGGACATTATGGAGGTGATTTTGGGCTAAAATAGTGAAAAAGGACAAAAAAGGGTAAAATCGTCATTTGGTGCGTCGAGACACCTAACGTGCGCTGGCATGTGCTAACTTGCGCCGCTTCATGCTAAAATACATCATGCCGCGTGTCAAAATCTAAGAAGTCTGCTAACATGCGCCGGATGCTAACGTGCGCCTGCCACGTGTCAACATCAGAGGAGATCTCCTAACGTGTACCGCGCCACGTGTCATCATCCTATGGTGCCGACAATCGCCATCGCCACGTGTCGCCATGTGTCTGCCACGTCAGCGTCCACATCAGCAACATGCCAAGTCAATGCGCCACGTGTCAGCCACGTCATCATCAGCCAATCATTGCATGCCACGTGTCACAATCCTATGGTGCCGACAATCCACATCGCCACGTGTCGCCACGTCATTACCAAGTCAGCAAAATCATTCAGCTCCCAGCCGCCTCTGCCACGTGTCACCTTATCACCTTATCCACTGCCATATGTCGAGCTCTCCGCGTTCCACATCGCCAATCACGCGCGTCGCGACGCGTCACCACCACCGAGGCCTATAAATTCAGCTCATTTTTCTGATTTCAGATGTACCTTCCTCTCTGAATTCCCTGATGTAAATAAGGAGTTTTATATCTAGTTTATTTTAATTTCAGTCTTGTAATTAATTTTAATTACTTTCTGTAATAATAATTTACTTTCTTTACTTTTTCAGTTTTTACTATTTAACATGAGGAGGTAACTTCCCCCTACTAGGGTGAAAGGTAAATATTTTATTACTGCTATTTAGATTAATCTCCCTTAATTTTAATATATTTACTATTTAAAACTTGACTTAACAAGGATACCGCTATATTGGTCGGTTGGTAATCAATTATAAACTGGTTTTAACCTGACTAAACATGGATACCGCCTGGTTGGTCGGTTGGTAATTACCGCCTATATGGCTGGTTTATGGACAAATTGTGATACCACCTTTATGGTCGGTTTGACTTAATCTGACTTAATCAGGATACCACCTATATGGCTGGTTGGTAATATAACACAAGTTAATATATTATATTAAGTGAGATATCTAAAATAATAGTGATAAAAGTGGATCATTTTACTGTAGCATTTTCTTTTATTGTAATTTTCTTTATTTACTTTTCAGCATTTTACTTTATGTCTTTTATTTTTTAGCCCTAGTTATTTGTCATAACTAAGTTAGTTATCTGGGGTTGTGATGAATTCCAATATCACCGATTTATAAGGGGTTATTTTATAGTTTGGGTAATATAAAGGTTTACTTATTAAGTATTAAGCTTAATGCTTCTTGTTAACTGGCAATTAATAAGATTGATCTGGTAAACTTAAAATAAACTTGACAAATGAATTTTAGGTTTTAGCCTTAGACTTAATAGCCCATGATATTCCTTGAGGATATATAACTCTTTAATAGATTTCCTTACAGGATAGACATATACCTGTCGGGCGGGGGTAGCCATAATTAGAACTTAAACTTAATGAATCCAGGTAATTTGGTTGATATAGACATATGGTTCAATTGGGTTATACTGGGTATTTGCATCTGACCATCGATATAGGCTTTTGCATAATTTTGTGTTCCAGGTTAGTAAATCAATATATTACACAAACATGAAATAACCACTTCATCTTTAATTAGATATTGGAAGAAATCACAACCCTGTATGGTTTCTTAATATTGAATTTCACTTAATTTACTTTTGCGTAATTTTATTTACTTGTTTTTTAAAAGTCACCACCCAATCAAACAATCAATCTGTTAGATACTAGTAATCATTTGGCCTCATAAAAATTAATAGCTTAGGTTTTAAGTTCTCGTGGGATCGATACTTTTTATACTACTTGAACGATACGTGTGCTTGCGTTATACGCGTGTGATTACGCACCGGTCAGCGAGGTTTCCTGTTAAGACCTAATATTGACTATAATGGTATTCTTATGTGATGAATAATATTACGTTTCAACTTTTAATAAGTTTGGCAGTCTCTAAAAGACTTGATATATGCATGGATATTTAGGTCATTTGACACTGATAATTACATAAAATCCCAGAATGATTGAAAATGCCTGAAGCATATAAATCAAAGGATTATAAATTTTGTTCAATCAAATTACAATGATCTTTATACGAATTAAAACATTCCGAATGCATGCGGTATAATCGTTTAAGTGAATATTTGATGAAGGAATGATACATAAATGATCTTGTTTGCATATATGTATTTATTAGAAAGTCTGAATATGGACTTACTACTATAGAAGTATATGTCGATGACATTAACTTAATTGGAACTTTAGGAGAGCTTCTAAAAGCTGCTGAATATTTGTAAAGAGAATTTAAGATGAAAGATTTGGGAAAAATGAAATATTGTCTCGGCTTACAGATCAAATATAAAACGAACGGAGTATTTATCCATCAGTTTGCATATATTAAGAATATTCTAAAATATTTCAACATGGATAAAGCTCATCCATTAAGTACTCTTATGACAGTCCGATCTCATGACCCTAAAAAGGATTCATTCCGTCTTAAATATGATAATGAAGAGATACTTGATCCAGAAGTATCATATCTTAATGCAATTGGTGGTTATTATATTTAGCTCAATGCATCATACCAGATATTGCATTCAAGTAAATCAGTGCATTTATTGGCAAAGCTCTGCGCCAATTCAACGATATTGGAATGACGTCAAACATATCTTCTGTTATCTTCATGGGACTAAAGACTTGGAATTATTTTATTCAAATGAGCTAACACAAAATTCAGGTCCTGTTGGTTTTATCGATGCATGATATCTCTTTTACCCTCATAAGACACATTCATAAATATGGTATGTTTTTACCTACAATAACATGATAATTTCATGGCGATCTACAAAGTAGACGTTTGTTGCTACATCCTCCAATCACTCAAAGATACTTGCACTATATGAAGCAAGTAGATAATGTAGATGTTTAAGGCCACTTATCCATCACATTCAGAGCACATGCAACTTAAACTCTGCCACAGATATTCCAACAATGATATATGAAGATAATGTTGCCCGTATTGTACAAATTAGAGGAGGGTATATCAAGGGAGACAAAACCAAACACATCTAACCAAATGTCTTCTATACTCTTGAACTCCAGCAGACAAGCAAATTGATGTCAAGCAAATATGTTCCACTGATAACTTTGCAAATTTATTTATCCAATCTTTACCGACATAATCTTTTGAGAAGCTTATATATAACATTGGTATTAATAAAAAATTACATAAGTTTTGCTATAAAAGCAAAGCTTGAGCAAGGTTTTAATCAAGCTTGAGAAAGCTAAAACAAGCAAGAATTAGAGATATCAGCCTAAGTAAAAAAAGTGTTTAGAGAAGCTTTCGAAGTTCTCTACAATATTTCAACAAGGAGAATAAGATTGGATCTTGGAACCAAGCTTGCTAGCTTTGGGAGTTCTCCATAATATTTCAACAAGGAGAAGAAGGAGAAGAAGATTGGATCTTGGAATCAAGCTTGCTAAGTAAGTTTGAACTTCTCCAAAGCTATGTTTTCATTAGTGAGTTATCATTATTGAGACATATAGTGATGAATTATTTATTGGATACATAATAATATAGTTTGATGTTGAAATTAAGCTAATTAATTTTGTACGGATGCTTTGGAAGTATAAACACAATATGCTTGTAATTGGGTCAAAATTTTCATGTTGGACATGGAACATTAAATTAGAATTTAAAACTCTATATGATAGCTTGGAGCTATGGCTACTATTCTAGAATCACTTGACCACCATTGAGTGACCTAGAATTGTTCACAAGTCACTTTATTGTGGGATTTTATTTTGGTTTATGTTTTGATTTAAAGAAATACATATATATATTTAGAATACATGTATGTTTATTGTATAACATGTGTTGATGTTGGTTTTGATGTTAAAATTAGATTTTAGGTGTATTGAAGTATTTGGAGAAAATTAGAAGTGTTTTGGATTGGATTCAAGGCAAACTTGTTCACTGCCAATATTTTACACAAGTCAACGTCGCGACTCCGGACTCCAGCGTCAAGAAACTCACCTCTTAGAGCTGCGATCGTCGTGACGCTCACCATTGCACGCCGCGACTATGAGCTCTCGTAGATTGGGCATTGCGACTCATAAGCCTGCGCGTCATGACGCTCCGAGAGTTATTTTTCATGAACACTGAAACTTCATTTTCTTTATTCCGGAGTTTCCGAATTCCGATTTGGTCCTCATTTTCCCTACAGACTCGTAACAGAATATGGTATTCTATAAAATAATTTAAATATACACCCATGCTAGATATCAAAGAGTTATACCCACTTCTGTTTTACGGAGCACCTATAGGATCATAGAGGTCCCATAAATGCCCCAACAAAAACGCCCAACAAGTTTATATCTCATGGTAAAAGAATCAAATAACTTCCAATGGGTAGGGCCCAAACACAAGAATTAAGGAGGCTTTTCCTAGGGACAATACCTATAGGCTCAAATGTGGGCTTACTAAGGGTCATGCTTAAGCTCTCATTGGCGAAGGCTTGTTTGCAACAAGGTCTCCCCACCCAAGGGTTCAAACGACTAGCAAACGTACATTTTTATACCTAAGGTTTTGACTTGTCCATTATTAGGTCTTCCTTCCTAAGGGTTCGATAGACCAAATGAACGCACCAATATCCAAGGATAAGTGTCAACAAGTGATAGTTATCATTACAAACCAATCTACTGCATTGAGTAAAAGTGATTTCTCGATATGCAACGCCATCGGGTTTAAAAAGGGTATGCAAAAGATGAAGACATGATTGACCTCAATCTTGCCATAAATACTACAAGGCATTTTTCGGGGTCAATTCTCTATCATCAGTGGAGTTGCCATCTGTAGAAGTGAAACAGGGTTTACCACTGTGCCTATGACATCAGCGACCATGACATTGTTGTGCTCGCAGTCCGTAGAAAGTACAGATAACCCACATAGGGACTAATCGGAGAATAAATGAGTCGTCACCTGGTATGAAACACTGAGAATGATTTAAGGCCGCACTACACCATTCGCAAGGTCCGACCTTAAACCTGTTTGAGTTCAGAATGAACCATTACTGATGCCAGTATAATATTTAGGTTCAAATGAGATATCATCATATCTTATAATGCAGTAACATACAATACAATTTTTATGCATATATGGCGCAAAATAATAAACGTAATAAAGAAAGTGCGGAATTAATAAAAGAATACATGTCTAGAAACAATAAACGAAAGTGAAATGGTACACAAACCAAATGAGGCATGTTTTTTTTATGAAAGTAGGCCAGATATATATCATAATATTATGGTAGGCCAGACTTGCTGGAAGTCTGGCCGTACATACTGTGTGAATCACAAATGCAGAAACATACACATGCAATAACAGATACAATAATAAACAACAAAAACTATAAATGAGAGCCACTCAAAGTTAAATGATAAGTAAATAAGAAAAAAAAATCAACAAAATAATAAACGTTCAATAAACAGTAAATAAGGCTATTTAAAACGTAGAAAGCATAACAATAACAGGCATAGAAACATGACAAATGAAATGACCATCCTCCCATTAGTACGTGGAGCTGTTTCCCGAGTATGAACCATATTACTGTCCATTCAGAATCGACTATGGAACTTACGTCAGGGTTTCCATCCTATATACCATGGGGATCCTATAGCCAAATATCATGAGTGTCCGGTCGGACATCAGATGAGTTCGGCTGGACATCCTTCATAGATCATATAATAAGTAAAGCAAGACATGTATTAACCCCCATCTTAGATAGTAAAGTAAAAACATACATATTAACAGCTAATGCAATATAATGGAATAACTAAGTATGCGTAAATTAATAATAAAAGGACAACACTACACAACAAAATAGTAACAAAGTGATACATGCAAGCATGAATTAAAACAACATATAATAATAGAAATGATACTAGTGCATACAGGTAAATAGGATGTGAAGTGCATATCATAGGGCCTGGCTTTGGAGAAGCCTGGCCAGATATTCTAATTACATGTGCATGTCCGGTTGGATGTGTCCTAGAATTGGCCAGAGATACTGTATAAAAGGCGGAAGCTAAAAAAAGTAATGAAAATGGTACCCTCAGGTCATACTTTTGTATGTTGTCTAGCTCCAAAAAATGCCTTTGAATACTGGGTTGTCACTGGATTCGTACCAAAAGTCTGGGAACTCCAAGGATTGATGTTTGTTTCTATCTCTCTAGGTTTTCAGAATATCAGAATTTCAACAGAGGTTTCTTGGTTACTGATTCCAGACAGTCTTTTGAGAGGGGAGCCATCTTATTATAGTGTGATGAGAGGCTCTAAAAATAGAAGGGGAAGCAAGATCTCTTTCATCTTTCATCTATGTCGTCAGTTACGATTCGATACACATCCGATCAGAGGTGTATTTTGAAAAACACATCCGGTCAGAAGTAATCAATCCCGTGACTTTAGTCTTCACAATTAACACGTGCGCTGATGACTTTAATACATGTCCGGCTGGCTATTAAATTTGAATTTTATATCTGGCCGGCAATAATCAGATCTCGTGTCTTAAGTAACTGACAATTCACTTATTCAATGACAACTGTTATTTGTCCGACAGGATTTAAGATTTTCAAGGTATATCCGGCTGGATTTTCTGGTTAGAGATAAGATAGGCCGGACATAA
Organism: Zanthoxylum bungeanum; assembly: GCA_019454045.1. Lineage (NCBI taxonomy): Eukaryota > Viridiplantae > Streptophyta > Magnoliopsida > Sapindales > Rutaceae > Zanthoxylum > Zanthoxylum bungeanum. The sequence continues at coordinate 2,605 of SKCR01035709.1, read as the reverse complement.
GTGATGTCTGGCTGGCTTTTGGCTATATTTTCTGGATTCTTTGAGTTTCTTTCCTTCCTGACACTCATCTTATAATTTCCCCAATTTTCAAGAGGTGGCCCCATAAGAGACTCATCATCGGGCTATGCATAAAAATATAATGTCTATAAGCTCCATATTTCTGGCACTGTTGTCACCCTTTTGAGTAACTGATGCAGTCGTTGAGGATGGTTGGCTAGTAATAGTCATGTCTCCTCAAAAGCTATCTCATTTTTATTCCTGCCTGATGAGCACCACATACTTCTTCATGCACTTGCTTCATCACCTCTATTACGTCATGAAAACTCAAACACCTTAGGAGGAGCCCATCAAATCCCTTCATGTAGAACTCTCATTCTAATAAAACAAAATTACGTGCTTGAACTTTGAGCCTGTGAGGAACTTTGGCATTTGGGTTCTCGAGGTACTTTTTAAATTCTTCCCTCAAATCTCCAGCTATTCTTGTATCAGTACTGAAGATTTCCACATTAATCCATATTTCTTGGATGGAAGGATAGGTTCGCTTCTGTATATGGACTAGCTTGTGTGTGAGCTTCTCTGACATTTTCATGCTAGAAGCAATTTGCGCTAGCTGATCTACTTCCCAGTTTTCTTCCTTTGGAATGCCACTTCCTCTAAAGACTCTGGGAGCTATATGTAAGTTGTGAAGTAAGGAGACGTTGAAAAGGTATTGCATTTGTATTCTCCCACTACTTGTTTCAAAACCAGTTGAGAATCCTCTTTGATCAAAACACTCCATGCTCCCAAATCCTTGAGGATTTCCAGCCCGATTATGAGTGCTCTATACTCTGTCTGGTTGTTAGTGTATTCAAACTCCAGTTTGAAAGACAATGTTATTTTGGCTCTTACGGGAGAATTGATAACAACCTTTGCTCTTGTAGAACTTCTTGTGCTGGAGCCATCAAATTACAGCTCCCATTGGGACTTCTCAATTATGTACACCTGAAGCTCATGTTCATTTTTTATTTCTAAACAATGATGATCAGCCAGAAAATCTACAATGGATTGCCCTTTCACAGAAATTTGAGTGAAATAAATTAAAGTGAATTCAGATAAGGCTAAAGACCATTTACCAATCCTCTCGGTGATCAACAATCTATTGAGTATATATTTGGTCAGATCTATTTGTGAGACCATATAAACTCGGGAGAAAATCATTTAGTGTAGTAGCTTAGTGTAAGCAAAGTATAGAGCCAAACACATCTTCTCAATTGAAGAGTAGTGAACTTTTGTGGATGAGAGACTCATACTCAAATAGTAAATAGACTGCTCATGTTCTGCTGAATTTTTTTGAGCCAGCAAGCAACCAATCGAATCGTGAGCGGCTAATATGTATAATTTGAGAGGAATTCCTTCATTGGGAGGCACCAATACATGAGGCTTACTTAAATACTCTTGTATCTTGTCAAAGGTATGTTGATGCTTCTCTTCCCACATGAACTCTTTTACGACTGAAACGACCAACCAATACCACACGGGGCTGCCCATGTCAGTCTTAATAGTGCTTGGGTAGTTCATGGGCTGCCCGAATAGTGACCAATTCACTGTTAGGGCAGCCATTATTTGGTTAACTTAAAAGTTACATGGTAACGCTGTTTTTTACCGTTTTCGCATATTTTCACTCCGAAATAATTTCCGGCAATTATTCTAATGTCCAATACACATCTAATACATTTAAACACCATATTTTTCATTATAAAAATTCTGAATTTTTCAGACCTGAAACAGAATATGAAATTAATAATTTTTCATGCATTAAATCCAATTTTCTCAACATTAATTATATTAATTTTAACACCAATCAAAGCCTCCACAAATGAAGAACTCAAGAACAATTATATGTATTATAAGAGTGGTCATAACACTCTAGAATGACAACAAATTATCTAATAACCAAAGTAAGCTTATATTACACTAATTAAGCTTACTAACTTTATACACATGCATATATTCATTTTTAAAGCATCAAACCATCTCAACATATATTCAAGAGAGGAAAAAAAATAAATCTACATTATATATAAATATATAGAACAATAGAAATAATTTTCCAATTGAAGAAAGTAAGAAAAATACCTTAGTTTTCAATTTTCTTCAACAAATCTCTAGCACCCTCTTCGCCTTTCAGCTTTAGAAGGTCTTAAAATTCCTTGGCATGTCCTAAAATATTTGTAATGATCCTCCTCGCATATTTCACTTGCCTCAAGAACCTCTATAACTCCTTCTTATTTCGAGGAGGTTGAGCTTCCATGATTGCTTTCGTATTATTCTTATCAATCTCGATTCCTCTCTGGTGAACCAAAATCCCAGGAAGTTCTCTATTTTGACACCAAATGCGCATTTGAGAGGATTGAGCTTGAGTTTATGCTTTCTCATTCTATTAAAGCCTTTCCTCAAATGACCCACTTGATTATTTTTTCTTTTAGATTTCACAATAATATCATCTATTCCATAAAAAGACCAATCATATCATAAAAAATAGCACTCATTGCCCTTTGGTAGGTGGCCCCATCACTTTTAAGCCCAAAAAGTATGAAAACCCACTCAAAGGTACCAATTGAACTAG